>JAEMWC010000089.1:1165000-1342500 GCA_016490735.1 Pachyseris speciosa | reverse complement strand
GTTTGGGAACAAAATCTTCCTTTGAGAAAATACAAGCTGAAATGAACTTTCCACGAACGTTCAAGGGAACTATTTTCTTTCCGAGAATTCTAGCTGACATTTTTGACTGCATGCCAAAAACAGCAAATACGACCGTTCCGAGAACTTCAAGGACTATGATTTTCCCTTTCCGAATCTCAGTTATAGGCAAGTTTCATTTACGAAAATCCGAGTGCACTCTTTAATCCACGCCGAAAGCCTAAGGCGAACTACCCACCACCGAACAGATATCTACCGAAACTTGTCGATGGGTACCCCTAAAATATCATTTCCAAGGCGAGGAAAACAGCAAGGCAGGGGAGGTTTTTTGTTGCAGTGTAGCTAATAGACGCTATTCCACAAGAATATAAAAAAGCAATAAAGCGAACCGGTGTTCAGCAAGGGCATCGTACACAACCATGGGAGAACGTGAAACTGCCATCAACCAAAGCCATACCATAAAAGTATCGTGAAACACGTATTTGAAGAACCCACCACAAAACAACGCCTTATTTCAAATGGGACCGGACCAAATAAGCAAAACTTCAACTTAACGGCTTTTCCATCACTGAATAAACTTAACCGTATGTTCTAGTATAAAACAACATATTGTTTTACTAAAAGCAAATTCTTTAAAGCTATAAACTTGCGGCAGCGATCTTTGCTATTTATACTCAAAGCAAGATCTAAAGGGTATACTAGTTTTAGTGGTATCAGAGTTCTGGAAAATCTTTCTGGATTGGTATGAGACTCACACAGCAACAAAACTAGAATTGAGTGTGAATGGTATATGAAATGAATCATATATGAACTGCGGAAATGAAATCAAATGAAGAATGATCCTCGCAGTTGTGAACGCAATTTATGCAATTGCATTCACACTCATTTCTTTCACGGGATCATATGAACCCACAATTGACCTGCTCCCAACGTCAGTGGCTTCATAGCTCAGTTGGTTAGAGCATCGCACCAGTAATCGCGAGGTCACGGGTTCAAACCCCGTTGAAGTCCTGAAATTTTTTTCAGGCTTCTTTTCGCAATTGCATAAATTGCGTCCACAACTGCGAGGATCATTCTTCATTTGATTTCATTTCCGCAGTTCATATATGATTCATTTCATATATCATTCACACTCATTTCTTTCACGGGAACATATGAACCCACAATTGACCTGCTCCCAACGTCAGTGGCTTCATAGCTCAGTTGGTTAGAGCATCGCACCGGTAATCGCGAGGTCACGGGTTCGAACCCCGTTGAAGTCCTGAATTTTTTTCAGGCTTCTTTTCGCAATTGCATAAATTGCGTCCACAACTGCGAGGATCATTCTTCATTTGATTTCATTTCCGCAGTTCATATATGATTCATTTCATATATCATTCACACTCATTTCTTTCACGGGATCATATGAACCCACAATTGACCTGTTCCCAACGTCAGTGGCTTCATAGCTCAGTTGGTTAGAGCATCGCACCGGTAATCGCGAGGTCACGGGTTCGAACCCCGTTGAAGTCCTGAATTTTTTTCAGGCCTTCTTTTCGCAATTGCATAAATTGCGTCCACAACTACGAGGATCATTCTTCATTTGATTTCATTTCCGCAGTTCATATATGATTCATTTCATATATCATTCACACTCATTTCTTTCACGGGATCATATGAACCCACAATTGACCTGCTCCCAACGTCAGTGGCTTCATAGCTCAGTTGGTTAGAGCATCGCACCGGTAATCGCGAGGTCACGGGTTCGAACCCCGTTGAAGTCCTGAATTTTTTTCAGGCTTCTTTTCGCAATTGCATAAATTGCGTCCACAACTGCGAGGATCATTCTTCATTTGATTTCATTTCCGCAGTTCATATATGATTCATTTCATATATCATTCACGCTCTTTTCTTTCACGGGAACATATGAACCCACAATTGACCTGCTCCCAACGTCAGTGGCTTCATAGCTCAGTTGGTTAGAGCATCGCACCGGTAATCGCGAGGTCACGGGTTCAAACCCCGTTGAAGTCCTGAATTTTTTTCAGGCCTTCTTTTCGCAATTGCATAAATTGCGTTCACAACTACGAGGATCAATCTTCATTTGATTTCATTTCCGCAGTTCACATATGATTCATTTCATATATCATTCACACTCATTTCTTTCACGGGATCATATGAACCCACAATTGACCTGCTCCCAACGTCAGTGGCTTCATAGCTCAGTTGGTTAGAGCATCGCACCGGTAATCGCGAGGTCACGGGTTCAAACCCCGTTGAAGTCCTGAATTTTTTTTCAGGCTTCTTTTCGCAATTACATAAATTGCGTTCACAACTGCGAGGATCATTCTTCATTTGATTTTAAAACTAGATTTGTCAACCGTTAAAATCTTATGTGTTATCACTGATAACGATCGCCTCAGCAAGTTAACAAATCGCCTCCTACTACTTGCGAAATACTATAGATCCGGTTGTAGTATTAATGAAGACCCTTTGTACTTTAGTGCTCTGGGGGTCAACTTTTATATGAAGATGAAGTTCTTCCCTGTTGGCACCTTATTTGCATTTATACTTTCTTTATGTGCAAATAAAGTTATAAATAAAGTTATAAAATAAATAAATAAATAAATAAATAATCTAACAAAAGTCAAAAACAAAGTTGAAATCGAAAAAACAAATATCAACGATAGTAACTTAGAGCTGTATTTTACTTTTTATAACGCAACGTTTTGTAATTTATCGTAATGAATATAACTACGTATCTTTCGATTGTATTGTAAGTTTTATATGTAAGTATTGTAAATTAAAGGTAAATGTTGTTAATGAAAAAAAAAAGTTAAAAAACTTGAAAAATCTTTTAAAAGACGTGCGCTAATTTTGTCGAGCCCAACCGCCTTAGGGACGGACAATTAGAAATAACCGGAGGGGGTGAAACATTTTCGGTGCATGAATTTTTTTTTAAGCCCACTTGTCTGCAGGATTGTTTTTCCTGAGGCACAAGCTTTGCACGAATTTTTTTGCTTCCCACACATTTCTTCCTTTGTAACTAATCTACGATTTACGTGAGATTTATATCACAATATAATGTCTAAGAGAATCACGTATCATATACGATATGTGATTTTCATATATTAATATAACTTCAGAATCAGGTATTATAGTTTACCACTTAGTTCCTTTTTGTCGTGTGTCCAGTAATCAATCACAGATGATGTTAAAATGTGTTTTGGCACATGAGCTGCAGACATTTTGACGTCTTCTGTGATCTACCAAAAAGACCTGCTCAAGGCACAAAGGAATCTTACTTATATTTTTATCTAGTTCAAAGAACAGTATAAAAAAAATATATATATCAGTAGTATAGTGTTTGGGGGTACGAAATCATTTTATCTCGTTTTCCCCAAACTACTACTGCCTTCTGATCTCGTATTCTGGAAATGGAATATATAGTTGTTCAATCTGATGGAATATATAGTTATTTAATTTGATGGAATATATAGTTATTTAATTTGATGGAATATATAGTTATTTAATTTGATGAAATATATAGTTATTTAATTTGATGGAATCTATAGTTGCTCAATCTGATGGAACCAAGGTCAGCACACTTCATCTATAGTTTATTAAAATGCGTGACATTCTCGGAAAAATCACCAAGCGTGACATTCTCGGAAAACAGGGAATGAGTCATCGCCTATAGCTGCAGAAAAAAAATAGCAAAACTGGTGGCCACCAGAACCTCTCATGAGGGACTTAATTTGGAATTTGAATCACCACCCGTCCCTCATGAGAGGTTTTTTTGTTTTGTTTTTTTGAATTCCCACCTCCACACCACCAGAGCACTATCATTTATGTCTTTCCCACCTCCACTCCGCTCTGGCCCTATCAGACCCTCTTGGGGCCAATTATTTGTTTATTTGTTTTTTTCACCCTCCGGCTTGAGATTGAACCGGCACTTCTGAGAAGCCGAAGCTTCACTATAGCTCTACCCAACAATCCGACACCATCTAAGGGTGATTATTTATTTTTCATTTTTTATTTTTCATTTTTTTTATTTTTCATTTTTTTATTTTTCAACCCATGGAATAACGGCGGGGGTTTTTCATTATTCCATGGGGTGGCTTGTATACATTTCACTAACGAAAGGCCCCCGCTTTTTCCAATCGTTAGATACTCTGTATACAAGCCACACTTTATCTGTGTGAAACAACCCTTATATTTTCGTTTGTATTTTCATTTTTATGCTTGTGGTACATAAATGAAATTTACAAAGATAAAAAATAATACGCATGTGTAAAAAGCGAAAAATCTGACGTAGTTTGATGACTCATTCGAAAGGGAAACCCCCCAAAGAGGGCAGTATTTTAAAACTCACAAAAATCATATGGCGTGACGTCAACAGCTAGATTTTAAAATGTCCATAAGCAAAGCTTGTCACGCCATTATCATGAATATAACGCTTGTCGTCAAAGCAGCTGAGTGATACTTTATTTATCTCATAACTTCCAAGTTGATGGTTCTGACTTCTAATTGTTTTCATTCTATGATGCATCTGTTTATTATCAAATAGTGTCTCTTTATAATTTTCATGTTTGATGTTATTCTTAATAATATTCTTACTAATACCTTTTGCTGTCTTCCCTCCTTTCTGATCATCTTTAATATAGCTATACATCTTCGATCGTAAACCGATGAATTCGCAAACGGGTACTCCTGCTGCCTCATCTTTGAATTTGCCAATAACTTTTTTATTCTTCTTATCGAAATATGGAGAGCATTCTGGGTAGTCGCTATTGTCAAATTTATTTTTATCCTTCCAGAAATTTCTATAGACATCTTGGGTTTCAATTTCATAGGTCAAACTGTCTGTGTCTGTGAATAATAATTTTGCTTCATTTCCATATTTCTCTTTGATGTAGTTGTAATGGAAATCGTACATCAGTGTCTTGCTAAGGTCTAGAATACACATACCCACATATGCCGGCCTGTTTAGGGTGAGTGTTTCTTTTATCTTATGAACAGCTACTAGATTTTGATCGAAGATTTTACTGCTAACATATGTCGGTTTACTGGCTAATTTCAATAGCTTCTCCTCATCAGTCACCAATCTGACGTCTACTCGCTTTCTTAGGTTTTCCATCGTTTTGCCAAATACACTGTTATTCATCAGCTTGAAGAAGTCTTTCTCAAAGGCATTTTTAGCGTTAGTTCTTTTCTGCGTGTTGAAGTCGATGTACTGTCTGAGCCACGCGGACTGATTGAACTCTAGAACTCGATGGACTTTAGTTATTTTCAAACCGAGATCAGTATATAATTGGAGGTTCCTGTAATGGAGCACGTATTTTTCTTTGTTGCTTAATGTTGGTATCAGTTTATGTACCAGACCAGTTGATATTTTATATTTCTTCGCTATGTTTTTACAATAATCTGATAGCATGTCCCCAGTCACTTTGACCTTTTCCGGTCCCAGTGGATAGTCATTGTGAAGATCATGCAATTCTTCAGGATATTTCATGTCAACTTCAAGAATCAAACCTTTGTTGCTGTCTTTTTTATAGACAGACAGGTCTAAATTATTGATCTGTTTTTGTGTCAACCATTTGAAACCACCGGTTGGTAAATATTGACTCATAGCCCAACCATACAAATTATTAGCATCAAGATAAATGATGTATTTCGAGGGCGCCTTCTCGTCATACTCTTTCATGTATTTATTATTTGCTTTACCGTAACGGTTGGCTATATAACTGATACCACCACGCATTCCCTTTTCAATGAACTGGAACATATCAATGTCTGTCATCAATTCTAATTTTATGTCAGTCATTTTTAGCATGGCGTCCCAAGATAAACCGGGAGATGTGAAATAGTGACACGGGTCCAGTTTATAGTACTCAAGGCATGTTTTTCTGAAGTTTTCAAATACATCAGCCAGTAGGAGTACATCTGTTTTAAGGTACAGGTCATGATAATCACCCATGTTTTTCAAAGAGAATGTTTCCCACACTGTCTGAGCATGTGTATAGTCTTCATCTGATATATGCTCATCACTCAGTATGCTATAGAATTCATTTTTTGATGGCAGCTTCTGATTGAATTGATCGAAACTGTCCATGTAGTCGTAAGGATAAACACCTTTCTGTGCCATCAGATTAAGATCCTTTCCCTTAAACTCTTGTGAGGTGTATTTTAAGGCTTCTCTAGGTAGATTGCCTACAAGTTTTTCCAAACTGGAGCTCATGAACTGGAAACTATCAATGAAGGTCAAGTGGTTACCAAGCATGAAAGCCATATACTTCTCCATGTTATTTGGGATAGCATTGATGTTCATTTGACAGTCTTCACCTTTCTTGTTTTTGTAAGTGTGCTTCTTAACAATAGCTCCAATCTCCTGCATAATAAAATGACTATCATAGCCTCTTAGATTGTGAAATATGACTGGTATTTTTATTTCTTCTGGGTTCACTCTGAGTTTCAGATTACAATCTTGGTGAGCAGAACCTCTGTATTTACCAGTGATGTGACAATGATCTCGGACTCGGATATCTTTGTCAGTGTATTTCTTATCACAGATGTGACAAACTTTGGCTTTTCGGAATTTCTCTTCATCATCTTTAGTCATTTTCAATGGTTTGTTAAAATTTTTTTTCACAACATTCTTGCAATATTTGACCTCCTCAAGCATAGCTTCCATAAATTTGTACACAGCCTTTTCACCCCTGTATATTACTGCTGGTTTGCTGTATTTATCGTCATAGCAACAAACAACTTTATAGCCGTAGCCACAGTCAGTATGCTTCTGATAGGCTTCAGTATATGATTTATCACTGTTGGGTTGACAACCATGTATTTTCTCAGTGATGGCCTCAAAGTCAGCATATATAACAAATGGTACCCGCTGTTGTTTATGAAAGTTGTTGAATTTCACTATGTTGTTATCTTTGTTTGGCATTTTTATTGCCTGTGTGCCATTTACTTGCATGCAGTTGTCCTTGTGATCATTCAACACCCTTTCAGAGCTGAAGCATTGAAGACAGTGCATACAAAAATGTTTTCTTTCTTTGTGCTTTGTTTGATTGTACATAAACTTATTGAAATCTTTGATCAGCACATAATGCTTGTTTTCATTTTCAGTTATTAGAAGCAGATTCAAGAAGTCTGTATATTTCTCTTTTGAAACAAAAATTGGATATGGCTGTCTATTCTCATAACCAAAAACATTGATGTTGATCTCATTTTGTTTTTCAATCTTGTTGTAATGCTTGGTTGCAACTGGGAATTCAATCCCTGTATAATCCAATTTTTCAATGTATTTTTTGTCAACTTTTTTAATCCTCTGTGGGTATTTCTCTTGTGGGTTCAGGTGTCTGATGTGACACCATCGGAAGCATTCATTATCCTCATTTTTCAAGTTAATTAAACCCTTTGCACTGTTTCTGAGTTCATTCGGTAGTTTAATGTATGAGGAGCCCTTCATTGGCGCATATTTCACAACATTAAGATAATGACTATCAACTGAATCAACAGTCCAACCTGAACCTTCAGATACCAAAACTGCAATCTTATTCATTATTTGGTCTTTTGACAACTGTAGTGATTCAGTTACTTCCAGATTATTCACAATTGTTTGAGCTGCACTGTTGAAATATGCTGTTTTGTATTCTATTTCTCCGTCAGTCATTTTTGCAAATATTACCTTGAGTGTTTCAACAAATTTGAGACCTTTAATTTCATTCAACAATTTTATAATATTATATGCAACAGCCTTTCTTGTGTTTTGCAGTTGCGCAAGCGGGTCTTTGTTATTTTTTATACCGATTTCAAAAGATTTTGTGAAGCCCTTCAGAGCTTTCTCTGTTTGCTCTATCTTAGTCCTGGGTGTAGGTGTTGGTCTCTGAATCACCTGTTTGGTTCTGGGGGCTGGGATCGGTCTCTTTTTCAATTGTTCTATTTCTTCCAACCATTCTTTTGGTGGTGCTGGTAATCTTTTTCTTTCGAAGTAATCAACCAATTCTTTGACAGTTGGTCTTTTCGTCCTTGGGGCGGGAATTGGTCTTGTTCTTGGTTTAGGTACAGGTTTTGTGTCATCAACTATAATAACTTTAGGCTTTTTCTGCTGCTTCAACAGCAATTTGATTAGCTTGGATTTGCTCAATTTTTTGAGACTTTTCTCGTCCATATTACTACTAGTTTCGATAATTTTTTCCATTTATAATGTATATATAGTTATTATTTCTTTAAAACATTTACGTCTGTGTTTAAATATAGTTGAGAATTCAATTGATCCAATTACTGGATCCTTTTGAATTGTAATTATTGAAGAATATTTTTTTGATGTTTTTTTGTTTTAATATGACAAGATTTTCCTGCCATTGTGTAGTTACGTCCTGTCTTACATATGTTACAGTACCATTCTTTATTTAGCATATAGGTAGTCTTGTGTTTTTTTCTTTCCTCATCACTGAGAACTCTAGGCCTTCCCCGACCTCTCTTGACATTTTGATTCTCCATATATGATCTATATATTTTTATTTTTATATCAATTTAATTTTCTTTTAAATCTTTCCTTCGTGATAAGTATAATTTGCTTTCTTCCAAGTGTTTGGTTATTTCATGAATCAAGTCTTCGAAACAATTGCTCATGATGTACTTACACTTATTTTTCTCATACATTTGCTTCATACTTTTTTGTTTATCTGACACTTGATACACACCTGTTGGGCTTTTAAATTCAAGACAAAGAGCATTGTATTTTCTAGTGGGATTCAACAGCATTAAATCACACTGTCCAGCCATATATCCTTTGTTATAACTTCTGATTCTCATATTTGAGCTTATTTGATTTTCACCTAATCCCGCCACCATTAAAGCATCTTCATATTTTTTTCTGATGAATGATACAATCTTGCAGTGCAGATCATTTTCACTTTCAATCATCAGCATGTTATTACTTCTATCATTGAACTGTCTGTAATATCCCTGTTTTCTGATTGATGGTAATACTTTTGATGTAACCCAATGTTTGAATTTTACTGCTTCCTGTTTTTTAGAGGACAGTATTAGTGAATAAAATCCTGATTCATTTATAAAAAAACATTTGAAAGTTTTTTCAATGGTCTCAGCACGAGGTAACGTTTCGTTACATCGTGAATCAGTGGCCTCAGCACGAGGGACCGTTTTGTTACATCGTGAATCAGTGGCCTCAGCACGAGGGACCATTTTTGTCCCTCGTGAATTTATGCTGATTTTGTGGTCTCTTAAGATTTTATCATCCGATACAACATAATCTCTGATTGCTCTTTGTGGATTTTTATAGTCAAGAATTTTAGCAATGTCTCTTCCTCTGAACCATATTTCATTTTTATCATCAAGATAGCAATCTATTGATACATCTAATTCTTTATTATCGTAGGAATATTTTTGCATTTGTATATTATATTATAATAATTTATTTTTTTAATTCATTTTCGACCTGTGTTTAAATATAGTCAGGAATAATAATATTCTTGGCTACATAATAGCAAATAACAGATATACTGTAGGGTCTACTCACATATATGTTAGATAATTTTCTCTTTATAATATGTCTTTTAAATCCTTGAACGGGATCCAACTGTTAAATTCGTCACTGTAACCCTTCCACTTCACTAAAGCTTGTTTCTTCTTGTAATCTCTGCGAATGACTTTATCAATACGGAATACATCCTGTCTGGCTTTCAATAATTCAGCTTCATAAAAACTCCCTTGTATTTCTTCATCGTTGAGATCTTTTAGTTTGTAAGTGACTGGATTAGTGTACTGGATCTTATCAACTGTAAACACTTCTTCAGTCCAATTTGGTGTATAGCCCTTGTCGAACACATTCCGTTTATACTTGGATATTCGGACCTTGTCACCTATTTTAAATTTTGGTTTCTGTTTTAATGTTTTCATATCACCATACAAATTGAAGTAAACAGTTCCTTCATTCCTCTTATCAGATGCTTCAACGGGTGTCATCTTTGTGCTTGAATGTTTGGTATTATTATACTGTTTCACTAATTTTGGTAACATGTCTAAATACTGTGTATTACCTTGAACAGTGAACTGCTTCCACATTTTGGATTTAATTGTCCTATTCCATCTTTCAACTACTGATGATTTCTCTTCATTCTCAGTTGAGTACATCTGTACACTATGTTTCTCTAGCAAGTCCTTCAAGTGTTTGTTGTAAAACTCTTTTCCCTTGTCGACCCATAAATACTGTGGTTTTCTACCTTCCTTGAATATTGATTTGAATGCTTCAGTGACAGATTCACCTTTCTTATCCTTCAATGGGACAATCCAACCATATTTGCTGAAGACATCAATAACCATAAGAAGATATCGATAACCTTTATTCCATTTACTGAACTGTTGCATTTCAACTAGATCACTTGCCCATATTTCATCAATTTTATTTACAATCACACGCCGCCGAGTGAAATTTCTTTTTATGGGTGCATGTAATTCATCAGCTAGTTTTTCTTGCCAGTTTTCTTCACTCGACGGCTTTTTCCGTTTTTTGAAACACCGAGACCAAGTTTCTGTTTTTTGTCGATTAAGAATCTAGCTGTTTGACCCCATTTTGGCATCTCACCATATGGTATTTGATCTAGTGACTCGACCATTGTTCTATCACAATCGCCTTTATTTTTTCCCATATCATAACAAATATCGTGGTAAGCTGCTATTTCATCCACCTTATTGTAAGGTTGTACATTCCATTTCAAGACCTCGCCAGTATTTGGATCATATTCCAACTGCTCATGCAATGGATTGTATGGTCCCATATATTTATATTTACTTGGTGTCCAACCACTTTTGGTTTAGGAAGCTTGCCAATTACCTTATGAATATCAATAGCACCGCCATAATCTAATCCTTTGATATCTGTTTTGTAACGAATATTTGGTCTCACTTTTGTTGAGAGTTGTTTCAAAGCTTCTGACCCAACCTTTGTGATTGCAGGCTTTGCGAGGGAAAGTCCTTTGTCAATTAATTTCTTTTGCAGCTTTGGATTTCTCATTGCTTCTGATGCATAATATCTACCCATTTCAACACCCTTCTTCGCTAAATAAGGGACTCCATGTTCAAAAATCCTGTTAGCGCCATATCTGCGGCCGAATCTAGTATGCCCGCCCCTTCAGACGGGCTATTCAGTTTCCCCGATTTCTGACAAATTTAGTCTTTGTGATTCCACATTCAGCACAAGTACATTTCATCACAGTTCGACCATTTTTTGTCTTTTGATATCTTTCACTTCCTGGTACACACTCAGTCTGCTTCTTCTGTTTCACACAATATGATTTTACCATTATACCATTAAGTTAGATATTTTTAAAGTAGTCTATGATGAATCTGTGATTGACTCTTGTGTCTGTTGGATCAAATTCAGCATTATGTATTGTATTAAGAATGGATCTGCCTTTTTGTCTCTCAAGAAGATAGTACAAACACCAATATCCACACAAGACTGAATCTCTTTCTTGTATCTCATCTCCAGAGTATTCAAGTTGTTTTCCACTTGTAGCCATGTATTTCTGTACTTCTGTTGGCATCATTAAACCAAATGAGTCAAAGTATTCACAGTATCTATCACCAATTCGATAACATACCCAGTGAGTACCAGGTCCAATTTTGGAATCAAGATTGACTATCCCACATTCATTGTTTCTCATCAGGTTCGGCAGATTGTCTCTTGAAAATACTCCTCTAAAATGTTTTATTCCAAGTTGTTTAACCCAATTGATTAAATCAAAGTTGGATAAGGGTTTATTTACAAAATGGTTCCTAGTATGGGGATTGAATTGAATGGACTGTTTTTGCCTAGTAGAAGTCCTTTTCCTTTTTTTTTTTTTTTCATTCCATAACCGATTGGGTTATTCCATGTACCAAAAACAGGAGGAGATTGCCATGGAATCATAGCATGTTTCCCACCACTTTTATTTTTTGCAATGGAATCTGGAACATGAACAGGTATTGACCGTCTTGGACGGCTGCTTTCAACATGCAAACCTTTTCCAGTTAATTTTCTGATTGCTTCTATAGCCAAAGGAATTCCAATGCTGGCGAGTATTGTTCCAATACCCTTTCCAGTCTGCGCTTTTGTTGGTTTTATAACAACGTCTCCACCATACTGCATTTTTTGGATAACATCAGCCATCTGTCTCGTATTCAATAAATTTCCTACATTAAATAATTGGGATAAATTGGCATTAGGAATAAGAAATCCTCCTTTTTGTTTCTTTCCAAATAGTTTATCAATGCCGAGACTTGCTAATGAAGAAAGAGCACCTGTAGCCAATGCTGGAGCCGCTTTAGCTACTGCTTTACCTGCATAAGGCAATAGTCTTGTTCCAAGTGAAAAAAGACTGGACCAAAGAGAACCTCCTTCTTGGACTGATTTTCTGATCTGTGCTTTGGATATCTTTACATCAGCACCTGTTCCATTTCTCTGTGATTTGGCTAATTTTTTTATCTGTGTTTTTGTCAACATCATTTGATCACCTCCAGTGAGATCTCCATGTGCGAGTCTCAATGTTACCGGTGAATTTGTTTGTATAGCTTTTGCAAGCCTTTGCTTCTGACTGTTTGAAAGTCTTACTCCATGAGGATGATAAGTAGTCATATAATATATGTTTATACTAAATTGTATTTAATACAAACAATCATTTAATTTAATTTATTTAATTTATTTAATTTACATTGATCTCAGAATTAATTTTCCATCAGTCTTTCTCATCTCAATATCCTGCTCATAGAGGACCAATGCATACACACTGTAATCAGCATTTGTTGCAGCACTCAAAGTGTATTTGAAAGTCAGTTTTGTCATTCCATCTTTAATATCCTGTTTCTGTTTTGTCAGATCGAAATAAACAAAAGGGAATATTGTACCGAAATTGCCCCTGTTGAGAAGGGTACTTTCACTGAAATCGTTTACAGCTTGAACATATTTCAAAACATCTCTAAATACTCTTGTTGGTTCTGTTGATGGTTTATAACGAAGCTCTGGATAATCATTTCCATTGCCAACCTCAAGATAACAATCAGTCAAAGTTCGGTCATTTGCAACTGAGAATGTGTTATAGAGAAATTTATTGGCTGTCTGAGATGCATTATTGGCATCATTGATGATGAATACAAAGACATGCCTGGGTTTGTTTATTCCTGTGGAAATACGGAAATTGGCTGTCTGTTGTCTTGTTGAATTGCCTCTCTCAACCATTTCTCTCATGTAAGTCCACTTTCTGTTGTCAAGATACTTGCTCATGTATAAGGACTTTCCCGCAGAATTGAAAACAATGCGAGGAACTATTAGCTGGAATTTAGTTAGTACCACACGGCAATCATCAGCAGCTTGCCAAATCAAATTGCATCACTCTCAAGTGTCAATTTCACCTCTATTTTTGAGTTAGGCATAAGTTCATCCCAAAAGCTCTTGAAAAAACCGTATCTGTTCAATGCAATCTCTGCATTTACTTTACCGGCTGCACCATTCAACAGTGCTTTGCGAGCTGCGAAACCTTTGTTATAAGTAACCTCAGCCACTCTATCATCAGCATTCCTTTGTGTCAAGATAGAAGAACTCATTGGTTCCCTGACTTACAGCATAACCCTGTGAATACTCAAGCAATGACTTAATATTTGTGGCTTGGTTGGCATCTCTGCACTCATAAACATCAAGACCATTCATTTTTACATTAATGTGTTAATAAGAGCGTGAACTGAATTAACAATACCATTTCGATCTGCAGCAGCAATGTGGCTCCATCTGCAAGCTTTTTCACAATGAAATCGACATTAAAACGGGCATTATACCAGTCAAATGGTGTAGTCTCTCCACTGTTATCAACAATGAAACGGTAGCCTGTTTTACTCTGATGAGCATTGTTTGCTACTACAGTATTAAGTGCTGTCTCTAGTTCGAACACTACATCTTCATATCTTTCGATATATTTTGAGTCACGATAGTTTGACATATATTATTGTGTTAGATAAAAGTTATTTTACGCGGTCGGCCTCTCTTTCTTTTGATTAAACCACCAGTCTGGCTCACACTCTCAGTTCCACTCTTTCTCTTTTTCAAAAGTTCTATGATTTTGTCACCAGCTTTTTTGCCAGCATGTTCACCAATTGTTGTTGCTGCTTTTTTTCCAGCTGTTTTGATCATATCAGTCACAATACCTTCACCATGTTGTTCATATTTTTTAAACTCAAACCGTTTCATATACTATTAGGTTTTATAATTCCACACTTCTCAAGAACAACTCAATATACCAATCTATCCCATTTAAATCGACTGGAGCTCTAGAAGAATCAGTGACATAAAAACGTATTGAGCTGATTGTATGTGTTGAGACTGGATTCCATGAAAGAAAACGAGGTTTGTAAGTGAAAGGTAAACTTCTAACGAGATCTGTGACAGGAATAACAGCGATTGTATTCGTGCTATTTCCATCAACAATGCTATCTGTCACCAAATCACAATTGATATAAATTTCATCTACACTTCTTGTGATATCAGGTAGATTTGTTCCATATTCTGTGGCTGGAACTAATTTTGAATCGAAACCGATAAGTTTTCTGAAATTCTGATTTCTCAGATCCACTCGATAGTTTTCTTTAAGTTCGATCAAAATGCGATATGTTGACAAAACGAAATAAATGTTAATACCATACTTGTATTTTTTTCATCTGTTTCATCTGGATTAAGTCTTTGGTTTTTTTTTTCCATGAATTTATGAATGTAATCATCGATATCGTCATATGAATACATACCATTGACGAATGTTCACTGTGAACCAGTTTGCACCTCCATCAATACTGTATTTTATTTCATTATTGTCATAAATATCTCTGATATTGTACCAACTGTATGTCATATTGATGACATTCACAGCCATTTCATATTTTAAATCATTCGTTAATTTAAGAGGTGAATTAAATCTTTTTTCAAAATCATGACTCTTGCTGACACCAATTTTGTCTCTGTTTTTACTGTTGAATCGTAATGAAATTTCTGTCATATACTTTTACATTAGATATTTCATCATTATTTTATTTAGCTCACCGGTTTTCAGGATTCCCAGTCTGTTTAATGTATGCAATATATTTGTGAATTCATTTCTTACACATGCTATTGTTGCCGGCTGAAATAGATCCACCAAGTAACTGTAGTCTTGAAAGCATGTCACCCAAAAATGCACCCCTTGAACCCATTCCTTTCCCTGTTTTGTATTTGTAAGAAGCTAATACATCATCAATCGTATCTCTATATTTCTTCAAAGTTTGTATTTCTCTTTTATGAGATTCATTTTCTTCTGGAGTGAATGATTTTTTTTTTCTTCTTCCCATATTCTTGGCTTTTTCTGCAGCTTTCTCCCTTTCTTCAAGAAGTTTTTGTGGGGTGACTTGAGTTAATTCGGATGGTTTCAAAAGATTGTGATTTCTTAATATGATTCTATCATCTCTATCGAAATAGTTATCGATCGATAATATGTTGGGTGTCTGATCCTCTTTTTCAGGTGCTTCAATGGCTCCAGGAAGTTCCGTTCCCATTGTAATAGCTCTTCTATTAGCTTCAATAACATCATCAAGTCCTTGTGTTAAAGCCTGTTGATTCTTTTTCAACTGTTTAATGACTTCATCCTGTTTTTCGTCGACACTTTCTTTCACACTCTTCTGGACATCAATAGAGGGTTTCAGCAATTCTGATGTTGTATCATATGCATCCTGTTTTCTGTATTCATAAGTCTTGATAACATCACGAACTTCTCTTGTTTTGTTTCCAGCTTCAATTCCACTTTTAAGAAGCCTTTTCATTCGTTCTATATCCATATACAATTGTGTTAGACTAATCTAAACTATTTACATATGGAAATCCCTAATTATGATATTCAGGGTTTAAAGAATTCATTCAGACAGTTGTATCCGTATATGCCAAAAGATACATTTAGAATGTTATTGGCTGGTAATTCTGGATCTGGAAAGACAACATTGTTCATGCATCTGATTATGGAACCGTTGGTCTATTATGATCAGATACATCTTTATGCAAAAAATTTGGATCAAGACAAATATCAATATCTTCGGAAAGTAATGGATGAAATAAGCAGTCACATTGGATATCCTGCCTTGGTTTGCAGTCAAGAAGAGATATTGCCAGTTGAACAAATAAAAAACACAGATTTGCAGCGATTGGTTGTTTTTGATGATTTTGTCACTGATAAAAAACAAGATCAAATCATAAGCTATTTCATTCAGGGGAGACACAAGAACTGTTCAGTCATATATCTCACACAATCATTCTATGGATGCCCAAAATCAATCAGACTCAATTGCAGTCACTTCTGCCTTTATGATTTCCCATCCTCAAGAGAAAGGAACTTGATTGCACAGGAGCTTGGAATTGACAAGAAGAAATACATTGAAGCAACCAAAAAACCATATTCCTTCTGTTATGTCGACAAGCCGATGAAAACAATCAAGAGAAATTTTTATGGTGCTGTTTAATCTAATCTAATATTATATGGCAATCAACAATTTTCAAAATGTTGAAAAACAGGAGAATCCAAAAACAGAAAGAATCGAAAAATTAATCTAACAAGATGATATAATGGGAGTTTTTAATGCTCAAATAAATCAAGATAAAACAGAAACTGGAACTGGTGAAAGAGGCCCTGCAGGTCCAATTGGTCCCAAAGGTGAAAAAGGTGATAGAGGTCCAAAAGGTAATACAGGTGCAATTGGTCCAAAAGGAGCTACTGGAGCTGTTGGTCCCAAAGGTGATGGATTTAGATTAACACAAGATGGTAATTATGACATTGAAAATAAACGTTTGACAGATGTTGGTGATCCAGTAAATCATTATGATTCTGCTAACTTGGGATATGTTAATGATGCTGTTTTATCAATTGAAGGAACACGTGTTAATCCATTTAAATTTCTTCTTGAAGATGTATCAAAAACAACTATTCTTAGAAATGCGAATAATCTACAATTAGAAGTCTATAATAAAAGCCCTTACTCAATAAATAAAAAAGCCTTGTCTTTTGTTATTCCTTCTGCTGGTCTTACAACTGTTCTTCGTTTTGATTTGTCACAATTGGAAGTTTCAAAGTACACTTTAGTTGTTGAGTTTTATACTGATGGTAGCCCAAATAATGCAACAGTCGATGACGACAATCTGTCATCAAATTTAATTGAAAGAAAGGATTCAATAAAAAGAGCATTTCCAAAGACTCATCTTGTTGATGGTTATCTTAAGAGAATATTCTTCCTTGAAAAAACAAGTCATGGTTCCACATCAATGGAGTTATTGTTGATTTCGCCATATTTACAAAATAATAAAAAACATTATATTATAGTTTATGGTGTTTATGGATTTTCTAATATCATTTTATCACATATTCACGACCCAGTGTATGAAATTGAAAACGGCAATGTTGCTTTTGGTGGTGATATTGACATGAAATTAAACAAAATCATGAACCTGCAGGATAACCCCTCAAACCCACAAGATGCTGTGAATAAATCATATGTTGATAATAAAACAGCTGATTTCCTTAATATAAACACTGGTGGTGTAATTTATGCACCTGTCAGCATGAATAGAAATGATCTATTTGGTATACCAGATAACCCAAGATTCGGTTATTCAGCTGTAAATAGAAACTATGTGAACAATAACTTTGTGAAAAAAGATGGAAGCGTTGCAATGACTTCTGATTTGAATCTTGGAGGTAATAAATTGACTAATGTAGCAGCGCCAACAGCAAACAATGATACAGCCACAAAGGGGTATGTTGATACTGAAATTGCTGGAATTACTGGCATTGATGTTTCACCATTTCTTAAAAAAGATGGAACTGTTGCAATGACTGGTGATCTTGACATGGGTGACAATAAAATAACAAATGTTGGATCTCCAAACTCTGATAAAGATTCTGCTAATAAAAAGTATGTTGATGACCTTATTTTATCAGCATCTGGTACTCAACGCAACCCATTCGCTTTTCTGTTAAAAGACATATCCAAGTCTTCTGCAGTCAGTGGTGTGGAAAACCTTCAAATTGAGAATTTTGACAGATCACCATACCACATAAACAAGTCGTCATTGTCTTTTTTCATCAAACGAAGAGGCAACTTTACATCCAAAATTCGTTTTAATGTGACATCTTTGAGAAACAGTCAGTACACTTTTGTTGTTGAGTTTTACTCACCATCAGACCCAAGAAGTGCAACAGTCGATTTAACCCTTCCAACTGTAAATATACGAGATGTGGGACAGTCGTTTCAAAAACCTTTTCTCAAAACTCCACACGTTGATGGTTATATGAAGAAGCTTTTCCGAATCGAAAAAACCAGTGGTGGTCAAGCGGCAATACAGGTGGAACTTTCCAGCACAGCTCCTGCGTCTAACACCAAAACACATATCATCGTTTATGGGGCCTATGGCTATCATACCAATTTGTCTTACTTTATTCATGACCCAGCTTATGAAATTGAAAACGGCCATGTTGCGTTTGGTAGTAATATTGACATGAAATTGAACAAGATCATCAACCTACAGGATAACCCCTCAAACCCACAAGACGCTGTAAACAAAAGTTATGTGGACCAGAGGTTGCAAACCAAACTCGATGCGATTGCACAACAAAATCTGAATATGAACAACAATGCCATTACTGATCTTGCTCCACCTGTCAACGCAGACGATGCGGTGACAAAACTTTATACTGACGAATATTTTCTACGACGAGACGGTTCGACTGCAATGTATGGCGATTTGTCGATGGGTGGAAATAGAGTGACTAATTTAGCGGACGTGGTGAATGAAACTGATGCAGTGAACTTCAGAGTTTTGAATCGAGCTTCACAAACCATTAGAGCAAACACTTTATTATTGAATGGAACAAATGCGATGGCAGCAGATATGAAACTTGGAGGGCATAAAATCATTAACTTAAAAGAAGGAACAAATAAAACCGATGCCGTAAATTTAGATCAATTAGAAAAAAGTCATATTTCATCTGCTTCTCATCCAAAAAATGCTTTCAAATATTTGATGAATGATATTGATGAAGTCAGTACTGAATATGGCTTGAAAGTCAATGGATATGTCAATTTACCTCGTTCACCACATTTGATTTCAAAAAAGGTCATTGATATAGACTTGAATAAAGAAGCTAATCATATTTACAGAGCTAGAATTGGATTTAATATGTACACAATAAAAGATGGAAAATACACTTTCATTCTTGAATGGCTATTTCCTGATTATGAAGGAATGAATCTTAGTAGTGTAACATTCAGTGCAACTGGTGGAATTACAATTCATAAAACTGTAGGGAGAAAATTTGATAACAGAAATGAAGATCATTCGAGATATTTATTATGGATTGAAAAACCATCAGCAAGTTCACCACCTGAATATTTATATTGTACGATTAATATTAATGCTAACCCAACTTATCCAAATAAGTACAAAGTTCATTGTGTTGTATATGGTATTGGTTTTGAAGCAGTAGACGTTCCATCAAGTGTTTACGACTTCTCTGAACCTTTCAAAATTGTTAATGAGGAAATACAATTACAAACTGATTTAGATTTGAATGGTTTTGATGTGAAAGAAAATGAAAATTGGTTGTTTGGTGGAGACAATGGTGAATTTACAATGCTGAATAATATTAATATGAACACTTATCTGATAAAAGAGGCCAAACTTGGTGGTGATTTAAATCTGAATGGCTATAGAATTCATAACGGTGCTTTGAATCTATTTCGTTCAAGCGTTACAGGTGTAATTATGGAAACGGCTTTCGATTTGGGTGGATTTGCTCTTTACAGGCCGAAATTGGGAGGTGATCTAAATTTGAATGGGAATGGAATAATCGGTCAAATACAATATTTAAATTGCTCTGTCAAAGCCAAACGAGGACATAATAAGAATGTTTTAAAGCCTGTATTGATAAATGGCTCTGATTTTTTAGTCATTCATAATAATAACTTTCACATTAAGAATATGTATGTAATACAAGGAACAAAACCCGGAATATTCTACTTCAAGACAAAAGCTGAAGGTGGTGGGCCTTTGCCATTACCAGCAACAATTTTTGAATACAGACATGGTGCTTCGGGTAGAAACATCACAACGGTTGACGTCAATAAATCATTATCGAGAGGCTATTTTATAATTGACTATTCACATCCCAATAGTGGAGCATTTGATATAGCATTCACACTTGAAGTGGTCATGAATTAATCTAAATTAATATTATAATGGGAGTTTTCAATTCTCCACAAAATCAAGACAATAAAGGTGATACTGGTGCAATTGGTCCTAAAGGTGATAAAGGTGATAGAGGTCTAATTGGTCCAAAAGGTGATGGATTTACATTAACACAAGATGGCCACTATGATCTTGGAAACAACAAGAAATTGATAAATGTTGATGAAGGAACTGATGATAATGATTGTGTCACAAAAAAACAACTTGATCTGAAGTTAGATAGAGCTACTTTTGTTATTTCCAACTCTCTTCCTGGTGTACCAGTCCTTGATGGAATTTCTATTGCTCTCATCCCAGCTCTCTCTGTTTTAACATCTGATACAAACGATAGAGTCTCAAGATGGGTTGATCCTGTCAATAATATATCTTTCACACAAACTGATAATTCCAAAAAACCTCTGCTGTTAAGAGATTCAAATAAAAAGAGATTCTTTCTGCGATTCGATGGGACTGATGACTACTTGAGAATAAATTCATTTGATATATCCAAAGTTGCTGGACCAAATGGGAATACATGCACAGTAATTATGGTTGTTAATACAAAACAAGTGAAGAATCAATCTCAATTTCAATGGGGGCAGGCTAATATTCGATTTGGTGTTCATTTTCCTTGGGGTACTGGGACTGTTTGGGTTGATTTTGGTACTCTCTCAGGCGGAAGACTTACTGCTCTTTCTTTGTCTGATCTGACTGGTAATATTGAGGTTTGGACAATAAGAGTGAATGGACAAAATATGGAACTATTTAGAGGTATTTCATCAATGACTCCTGTTGGAACAGAAACAATCTCAGCAACACTGTCAGGAAATCCACAAAAAATGTTCGTTGGATGTCAAGTTGATAATGATAATGGTACTGCAGTCAATTTTTCTGAAATGGATCTGTACGCTTTTTCTGTTTGGCAGAAATCTCTGTCTAATGATGAATTAAAAAATATGTTCCGTTTTCTTGAAGATTATTTCGATCTTTGAATTATGTAATCAATTATTATGAAGCAGATTATAAGATTTGTACGATGGTTCATTCGGGATGCTGAACGGAAAAACCCTGGTGTTGATAAGAGGATTTTGAAATCAGCTTTGGTTTACCAGTTTCTATATCACAAACATTTCAACAAATATATTGAAGTGAGAGATATTATCCAGGAGCATATAGGCATTGGATTAATCGGTCCCGGTGAAGGCTGCTTAACACATTTTTTGGAGCATACTCTTGGTTGGATTGACGTGTTACAAACGCATGCAATATTACACGATGCTTTCGGCAGATTCTATGTCAAACATGGTCTTGATAGAGGATATTCTTATGCTTTTCCATGTTTCTTATCGACTAAATTAAGTAAGTTATCTCCTCTGAGTGGCCAGATCTCTGGAATACTTTATTGCATATTCAAGAGAATCATTATGTAAAAGATATATATGAAAGAGCGAAAAAGCATATTCAGCTGGAACCATATTTCAGGTGAATTAACAGAAGATCAGGTAAATGAATTAAAATCCTATTACCAAACATATCACAGAAAGTGTTGGGCTCATAAACAGGCGGTTAAACGGTTCAAAAAATGGAAATTACTTGGGAACTCATTGTCCATCATCTTTGCAACTGGAGGTCTCACCACAAGCGTTGCAACAGGTGGTGTTAGTTTGGTAGCCATCAGTACAGCAGCACTTTTGATACAAGGGTGGATGAAGCATAAAAACCTAGATTTGAAAATCCAAAATTGCACATATGCTTATCAAAGCTATCAACATCTACTCAATTCAATAAAAGACAAGTTGAGAAGTGGTGATTTTGATGCTTCAAGTATACAAATCTCAATGAAGAATATCGATGATTATGTGACTGATAATAGTCCAATTATTGATAAGTACCTACTGAAATATGATGAAAAATTCACTGCTTTATAATACGAATAATCTTATCAAATCTCAACAATAGAATCTCAACCCAATATTGATCATAAAATTTTAATGTCTTCTTTGATCTTGTAACTATTATTTCATTAAATGGTAGATCAAGCATTATGAATATTTGCTTAAGCATAAATTTGGTGCTTATCATTCTTTTACGATTCTTATTCACCGAAGGTATGATAGTGTCTATCTCTTCGAATATTTTCAATATTTTACCCTTATCTTTTACTGAAATTTGAAATCTATTCTTGCAACATATACCATTTATCACATTTTCAATATGGTACTTCCGATGATATACAGATTTTCGCCGTATTTTATACATATTATTATGAAAGTCAACGTACTCCTTACAATAGTCATAGCCGTGGACTGAACCACAATTTAGACAAACATTTTCACCATCATCATTAAACATTTTCTGTTTATCACAGCAAGGTGCTTTCACACTTTTAACAACTTTGACCAATAGCTGATCACAAAAAGGACATGTCAACTCCCCCATATTCTTCAATTCATTGTGGATTACTAAATTACAACTCATCTATATTATATGAGATATTATTTCTTTATGCAGCTAACACATGATAGGCGATGACTCATTCCCTGTTTTCCGAGAATGTCACGCATTTTATGAAGTGTGCTGACCTTGGTTCCATCAGATTGAGCAACTATAGATTCCATCAAATTAAATAACTATATATTTCATCAAATTAAATAACTATATATTCCATCAAATTAAATAACTATATATTCCATCAAATTAAATAACTATATATTCCATCAGATTGAACAACTATATATTCCATTTCCAGAATACGAGATCAGAAGGCAGTAGTAGTTTGGGGAAAACGAGATAAAATGATTTCGTACCCCCAAACACTATACTACTTATATCGGCAAACTTGCTTCCCGTACAACAAACGCTTCCCGTAGCAGATTGTAACTGTTACCCAGTTTAGGCATTTTCCCAGTCACCAACGCCACTCTTCTTTCCTTCTTTTTCTTCAGCTGATACTTGTAAATAATTTCTCCAAAACGTTTCTTTCGCCGTGTTCACTCGCGTCTCATAATATACTGTTATTTATTGGTGGGAATTTACATTTCACAACTGAGTCAGAATATCAATAGTTCGTAATAAAAAGCAGCAGCAATTCAATTGATCCAGTATTATTTTGTTATTTTGACTACTGTTACTATTTCATATCAAAACCAAAGCTACACTGTCAGTTATTTATTGTTGGGAATTTCCATAGCACAGTTGAGTCATAATATAGATTGTTATTATTCAAATATTTAGAAACAGAGACACTTTAATGCATTGTTGTTTTGATGGTTGTTAAAGTTTCATATAAAACAAAATTATATTACTGTACATTGTTATATAAATGTTATATTACTTAATGTTCTATCAAAAATATTTTGAAATACATTTTATATCTCCAAAGAGAGATTTTATAGTATAATAATTTTTTATTTGTGATAGCAATATTTAACAATTATAGGTGAATAGTATTGGATATTTACCGAGCCGCGAAGCGGCAAGGTAAATATCCACCACTTTCACCGACACAGAGGTTAATGATTGTTTTAGTATATACCACACAAGCTGAATAATTAGCGGACCAAAAACATTACTTTATGTGTGACATTATACCGACAACCGGTCGGAAATTTTAAAATCTCGCGCTCTGGCTGCGTGGAGGTCAATAGTACTTGCTAATCACCTCCGAGTTAACCAATCAGAGCGCGCGAAAAGCACTATTCTCTTGTGTGGTATATACTAACAGTGGTAATGATGACTGTATAAAAAGCAAGCCATTTATGCTATTTATGTTTTGTTGTATGAAGACATATCAAACAATTGTTTAAAAATAAAAGTACTGAAGGACAAATTAAGAATTTCAATTCTCTTTAGGCATTGTTTTATGTTACCTTTTACCCCTTATCCCATACTTTTAATAACCTTAAGTGCTATGCATCTGTGCAAGACTTTTTTTTAACGTATCATCGCTTGCAGGATTTTTTTTTTGACAAGTTTCCCTTCCAGGACTTTGTTTTTTGGGAAATGTCACCCCCCCCCCTACCTTTAATAATCTGATGGATCTTGAAACAAAATCTTCCCTAAACAGTTGTGATGTAAAGGTAGAATGGCAGTCCATAACTTTAGCTTCAAGCTCGCGAGCGAGCGACGAAGCCTGCGAGGAGAATGTAGCGGGGAACCGCTCGCTCGTGCGCTCTCTATAACAAGACCGCCAGCTACGCAGGCTACGTTTTAGCCGAGGGTAGCGTTTTTTGAAAGCTCTCTAAAAGTCTTTAGCGCAAGATTTAATACTGTCTGTTATTAGGATTTTGCTTTCTTGATGCTATGGATGACTAAATTTGTTTCTCAGACGCCTGAATACATGCTGCATGTATTTCCCTTGGCTTTTTTCAGGTGGTAATCGCGCTTATTCGTAAGATCTGTAATGTGAGAGTTCAATCTATAGGAATAGAACAAGCTCTAACCCGGCTGATTAATGGATAATCATCATCATCATGATCATGATCATCAACATCATCATCATTATCACCGTCATTTTATTTCAATAACTTCAAATTTTACAATTTAGAGAAATACACAACCCGCATGTAGCAAAGCTAATCGAGGCGGTTTGAATTGATTGATTGATTGATTCTTTTTCTGTCTTGATTTCCCTCTTTCTTTTCGTTCATTCAGTCATTCCTCTTTCTCTCTCAAAAAGGTTACAAATTCAAAACTAATCGCAAAACATGACTCCTGGGCTCTTGTCGTGAAATAGTTGCCTATACTTGTCTTTATATCATAATATCAGAAGCAAAATACTTATGGTTTATGGGGAATTTTAAATAGTTTGCAGCATGGCTATAATTTACGCAAACAATACATGTGAAAACAACCCCATATTATGTTGTGTGGGAAATTCCTGCCGTGGTGTCTTCCCCCGGAAGTGTGGGGGTACTAAAAAATAATTAATATCGTTGGGGAACTTGGTTGACCTGTGGCTTTTTCGGCTGCAGCGAGACAAACTGTTGGTCAGCAGACAATTCAATCAACAACTGTCCATTCAAATAAGCTTATTTTGTTGATAAACTACTGACTTGTTGCTCGAGGGTTCGAAAAAGGTGCAGAAAAATGTTTGCTCTGACAGATGTTCTCACCTCGATTTTACAATCAGCGCCTTCATTTCAAAACCTGCTATGTAGTGACATTTTTCGAGCCATATATTTTTGCCGGAACTGCCTTTAGTTCAAACTTAAACGCAAAACTATGCCCCGTTCAAATCGTGTACTCAATTACTGGTATATGTACATTATTTTCGTTTTACTTGGTTTTTGTGGAGGTTCAACAGAATTTCATTGCAATACGAAGAACTGTGGTGAATCAAGAAGCAAGTATGAGAGACGTTCTGAGGCACAAAGCTTTGTTGAAGACAGCCCATATATGATATCCCCAGAAGATTTCTATTACAAGTTCGTGGCTAAACACAGACCGATAGTAATGAGAAAGGCTGCAAGCAATTGGCCAGCGAGCAAGGTACGTGTACATTTCAAAATAATGTTCTAATATGTTTCCTTTTAGCTATACCTAAATTCCACAGTTAAACAAATGCAAATAACTATCTGTTCTGAGAAAAAAAAATACCCTTGAGAATTTTACTTTGAACATATAGACACACACTTGTACTGTGTTGAAGAGCCTTGCTTAATATATGTCACAAAAAAACTGTGTCGTGGTTGAAGTTGAATACTTGCATCTCAGAATTTATATCTCAGAATCTTCATTTGCCGTACTTCTTCGTGGATTCTTCCTACATTGTTCCGTAGACTACAGAATTACAAAGTCAATCTTTCCAAACGTGACCTCAGTGGAAATCAAAACCATTACCTTTCATGCTAACTTTACAGAATGGAATCACCTCTGACACCAGTTAAAGGGGTTGGGGAAATATGTCATCAGAATGGCACTTTTGGATATGTTATTCGCATGTCTACCTGACTAACTGATGTTTGTATGCATGTGCATGAAGGAAATACATGGATTGTAGAACAGTGGTGCAATAATATCGTTTTCTTTTGTCTGATTTAGATGTGGACTGAAGAATACTTGATTCATTCACTTGATGGTGGTACACAAATTTCAGTGGCAAATGGGATCAAGGAGCTACCTTTTGGTTTGAAAACGTCCCTTTTCATTGATGAATTCTTTACGAGATCTCAACAGGAAGACTTGACTCTTTTTGATAAACCAACAAATCAGATGTTTAATGACATCACAGCTCCTCTCTGTTTAAGATGCAGTCAGTTTATGCAGAATATGAGAGTCTTGTATTGGTTGCGGCAATATCAAAGCAAAGCGTCAACACCCTTGTTTTTCAATCCAAATGAACAACTGCTTGCCGTATTAAATGGAAGCACTCAAGTAATACTAGTTTCTTCATTGCATTCTGAAAAAATCCCTACTGATGACAAAGAGTTTTTGGCAATTGCCACATCTAACAAAGGTATAAACAGAATATACTATACAATGACTTCCATTTAAATTAGTTATAAATTATTTTCCTGTAATAACTTAAACACCACTCTGTGAGTAATACTTCTCCAAATTATGGATATCATTAGTTGGTTTCTGTCTGACTGATTCACTCAAAGTCCCTTTAAGATGGACTCCTCTCAATACTTTAAGTTAAGACAGTTAATGTTGCAAATCCCAAAATTGTTCATCTTAAAAGATTTGGCTGTCATGTATTTGTCTCCTCAAAAGCTATCAAGGACAACAGGATGAGAGTTTATGGATTGATTGTATAACACAGTGAATTGGAAAACCACACTACACACTGTATCTCAAAACATACATTTGTTTTCATTTAAAATTTTATCAAGATGCACTTTTTTATAATTTATTAACAGAAAAAGGAGTGAACCTTTACCCAGGAGTTCCTTCTTTATTTCCTTCCATTGAAGTTTAAGCAATGTTTAATAAATGAGCAGGAGTGTTTTATCAAGTTTAAAACACAAGGCACAGCCAAGTGTTTTAGGACTTGATAAAAGACAGATTGTGAATTTATTGAATGGCTTCAAAAGCTTTTCTGTACATCGATCCATTCTTACACTAATGTTAAGATTTTGGTTTATTTTGGCCTGGAAAATCAGACGTAAAATTAAGCCATGTCTATATCAGATATAAAGACACTCCTTAAACATTAATTTCTTTTGTATTCCTTTCATGAATTATTACTGAGTTTTTGAAAGATCAATATCACTTTCTTTCAGACATTCTTTCAAAGCTGTCATCAGAAGCCATTCCACACCTCACTGTTGACCTTCACAAAGGCGACATTTTGTACATTCCTCAACTTTGGTGGCAGCACATAACATTATCAGCGAATGACAACTTGTTTGTCCAGTTTTTGTGGCCATCTAGCATACCAAGAGACAATAACAGTCAGGCTTCAACTAAAACAAAAGGTACTCACAAGTTGACCAATCAAGTAACACCAACCTTGTTCCCAGGGAACGAAGTTGAAGTAACACAAGCTAATAACCACATGGGAGGTGGTGACAATGACATCTTAAAAAAACTCAGTACAGTTGAAACTGTGTAAACTTGTACTCTTCTAAAAAGCAACTAGAGATACAGAACTCAGATCCAGATTATAGAGGTTTTATTACAGCACAGTCACACATTTTTACATCATGTATTTAACATATGATAAGGTACATAACTGTGTGTAACATTCGTTACCAAATTAAGGTAAAATATTCATTTTCTTTCATGCAATTTCAAAGTTAATATTCCCAAAAAGAATAATTGTTTATTTATAAAACTAATAGAGTCAGAGTCCCCGCATATTTAATTTGGCAAATCAGATCATCATGGGTCTAGTCTCCATCATGGTTGCTGGTAATATATGACATCACTGAATTATTACTTGTAATAAGTCATGTTTCAACCACAAAAATTTTTTTTACCAAACACCACCATGTAAAATCTTGTTTTTTAGGTAACCAACTATCAAGTGTGCACAAGTCATTAAGAAGCTTATTAAGGAAATATGAAGAGGGATTCCTGATTGCAGATGTGCCATCACTGGATTGTCCACAGCAAGACATGAGGATGAAAAGCTACACATTTGAGACTGGTAAGATGAGTGAAGAAGAATACCAGGCAATCCACAATGGTCCAGATTACACAGAGGTAAAATGCATCTTAGAAAGAACAATATTATAGTCAGTGAGCTGACTTATAAAGCTGGGTTTTAAAAAGTTTCGTAAAGGCAAATCTGCCATAAGATGTGCTGCAAATGAATGAATAAAGAGTGACAACCCACATCTTCCAAGGCCCAGCTCTAGTCTCTCACAAGAACTCAACTTTGTGAGTCTAAGCCATTCAACTTGAAATCTGGAGATGAGTCCTTTCATGGCAGAATCTTCAGAAACGTCATCAGTTTTTGTGAAATGAAAGTGGTTTGCTTCATATTTTTATTTCTTTCTAGCCAGTTGCTGTTTGCATATGAAATAATTACTTCTAATAATTTTTTAAAGAATGCTAACGCATTAAAAAGTTGCTATCCTACAGTGGGTTACCCTATAAAAATGTTAATTAAAGGATTTTGAAGGTTAACGTTAGATGTGAAATATATTGTCAGTTATTTACTATCAACAAGATGCCCAAAACTGAAACATCCTCAAGCAAAATGTGAAATATATTGTCAGTTATTTACTATCAACAAGATGCTCAAAACTGAAACATCCTCAAGCAAAATGTTGCCAGTAATTCATGTTTTCACTTCCCATTCCTCCATTCAGTGAAGTCAGTGCCAACCCTCAATAATTCAAAAATTGAATAATGCTTATTCTGGAGTGGTGGTTTTGCAACAATAACATTTTGAGGCTACTAAAATGTGTTTTGCTCAACCTTGTACAGCCTAATACAAACATGCAATTTCTCCTTACTCATCTCCACACATTTCCTTCATCACCAGTTGGGAGAGTTTAACTTAAAATCAAGGAAACCTATATAGTGATCATTTCCTTTATTCTCATTACTTATGTATTATAAGGCAACATTAGATGCAGGTGACTACTGAGAACTGCTTAAGCTCTCACCCCTCCCTCTGTAAAAAAGACCCCCTCACCCCTCCCCCTTCAAAAAAGATTCTCTGTCAATTAGATAAGGTTCTCTATTCCTTGTTAGTAATGTTAATTGTGCTCAAATTGTATTTTCAGAGTGATCCTTGCAACTTTGATGGATCAAACAAACAAAGTCCCTGCAATTTTGCTTTATGTTTAGAAGATCCAGAGGACAATGAATGTATTCGCTACATTCTGGAGTACTGCAATCAATGGGAAGATCGTGGGTGTATAATTGAATTACCACAGATGTTAAACAAGGTTGGAAAGGAGACAATGAAAGAGATTACCACAATGGACTCACCTTATCGTTTGTAACTCAAGTCTACTTGGCCTTTCAATTTTCAGTTTTCAGTGGGAAGTAAGCCCTAAACAAGGACAAGTTCTGAAGAACAATTTGTAAAGGCATTGAAAACTAAATAGTGCTGTGTACCTTGTCAGAGCAGACATCTTTTCTGGCTAGTACAAAAAGAGCCAGCAGTGGCATCTAATTGTGCAGGCTAAATGCCAATGAAAGGAAACTTCCACTTGTTAGCTTGAGTTAGGAACACCTTTCACAGTATATTAAATAGCATCACAGGAAAGTACAACTCAGTAGCTTTCATTTGAATGGTCACACTTTGGGATTTACTCCACAGACTCAAAAGATACAACCACATTGTACACAGTTTGAATGGTCACCCTTAACTTGCAGTATATCAGACGTTTCAGCTGCAGCATGCAAGAGTGTTTAGATCATACTTATCCTTGTCACAAATGGCAGGACCCATGTTTTTGTGAGCCACACTACTTAACTTTCAGTTCCTTTCACATTGTTAGTTCACAGTAAGAGAATTAAGTCTCCATCAAGTAACTACAAGTTTGAATTCAAGGATCTTGATGACTTCGTCTTGATATTTTGGATGAAGCTGATTTCTTGGAACCTAGAATAAAATTATAATATTGAAGGAAATAAATATTAAACTGCACAAAAAAGTATAATAAACACTTTTTTTTATTAGTAGGTATGCAATTACTGTATCTTTCTTTCCAGTCATTCTTTACATAAAACTGTCCTTTAACCAATCCAAGTAGCCAATCAATTCATTTTCTATGTACCAAAAAAAATTTATTTGCCTTTTAGATCGTTTTTCAATGAGTGTTTTTAAGTCATAAGCAAAGTAATAATTACTCTGGTCAATCACAACAGACATAAACATTGCATTCAACAGGGTTTTTCTTTTCGGCCGGCAACCAACGAGTTTTGCTGTCTGTGAACAGCTCAGTCGCCGGCAATTGTGCAATAAAGAATCCTTGCTGTTGATAATTTTTGGTCTTAAGACAAAATAGATGACCGAGATGGTTGCACCTTTGGCACTCCATTGGGAACTAACGCACCCACTATTCTCCGCCTGCTTTGCTGAAGTCGACTGCAACTTCATTTGAAAAGGAAAACCCTGAATCAAACAATCAGAATTCAAATCAAATACATGTAACCAACACCAAGCATGGGAAAATGCTGTAAGATTATGTCATCAATCAGAGTGTAGCATTAAGCACAACCAAACACTCAATTGAGAACCACTCTTTTTGCCTCCCTTGAGTGATTTCCACCTCCCCCATCAAATAAATCCAGGGCAAGTACAGGGGTTTCAATAAGTTTTTTTTACAAGCAGCTGACAGAGGTAGAACAGGTGGCCGTAAGAAATACAAACTGAAGAGACGGTGGTAAGAGGCATGATAGGCGGCGATAAACCACTTGTAACCAGCTTTTATTGAAACCCCTGGAAGTAGACACCCTCCCCTCCCACAAGCCCACAAGCCCATCCAAGTCTCTTCGTTTGGGTGTGAAGTCTCGATTTTGCTTGAGATTTGCGTGCGGTCAAAAGCTAGCCCCACGTGCTTCGACTGCATGCCATTCAAAAGCAAAATATCTGAATTGCCCAAATGAAGAGCCTGGGTGCAGGCTAAGCCCTACCTCCCTACCCCTCCCTCACCCTTATGCACATGTTGTTGGCTTCCCCGTGGAGTCAACCCCTGGGCCTACCAGGGAGATTTGTGGGGGAATCCAACGAGATGGATGGGATTCTTTGCCCCAGGGTAGGGGAAAATCTTGACATTGTTTTACGATCAAAGATTAGGGGGTGGGAATTCACAAGTTTAAAAAGGATGTCACAGGGATTTTCAGGTGAGAGACACCTCACCCAGGGGACTTTGTCTTGAGAGTTTCCCCGATCCCCCAGGGAAATTCCTCAAGTTTGCTTGACTCATTTTACAATCCCCCTGGTTTGCTCGGGGGTCGACCCCACGGGGAAGCCGATGACATGTGCATTAGCACAAAACAATGTACCCTGGTACGTACCTCCTTACAAAGATATCCTTGCTCAGCCAATGTCTTTACAAAGATATCTTTTCCACTGCGATTTCTTCCCATTGAGACGAAAACCTGCGAATCGCCATGAGTTAACTTTGGAATGCTCTGAGCTAACAGCATCGAGTCTGTTGTCGAATAAAGAACTTCGGCTGCTAAAACCAAATCAAACAGGCCACCTTTTGTTAATTCTGCTGTGTCATTACCCCAGGAATATTCCATAACCTTGATTTTATTCCGATAAACTTCGGGAACATTCGAAGACACATTGCTTTCAAGGGTTTTAATACAACACTGTTGATCCGTGAGTACGGTCAATTTTGCCCCAAGTAAGCAGAGATAAATCCCTACCAGACCACAGCCAGCACCAAGCTCTAAAATCCTACAATCCTGCAGGTAATGTGAAGGAAAATTCTCTCGGTTATCGAACATTTTAGCGAGTGCAATGCTCCCATCCCAGACAGTTGTTCCCAAGGCGGCATAACTCTGCTCGAGTTTTAGGACAGATTTCTTGTCAAATGCTAGACATGCTTCATTATTTCGTTGAGTACTGAGATCTCTGTCGACCTCTAGTATAAACGGTTTTTCAAAGCGTTGTTTTTCGGTTTTATATTCTTGTCTAACCCACATTTTGTATAGTTCTCTACAGAATATACCAGGCGTTCTCCTGTGTAACCAAGCCAAATTGGAGAACGGAGAACTCGTTACTTCCTATAAGAAGCAGTAGACGGACGTCCGGTATTATTTTATGTTTTTTCCCTTTTCCTTGCCTTGCAATTTCTTCGAAGTTGTATTTGTCATCTTTAACCAGAGGAAATGAGGGAGTAGACGATCTCTGCTACTGCAGCGGAAAATTTTATTGACAGAAGGATTCCTCTATATTCAGCTGGAGACTAATACGTCGCAAGCAGTTGGGTAGTCCGGCAAGCGCAAATCGATTTCATTTGTTCTGAATATCGATCAGCTTAATTATTTTTAATTTAACTCATTATTTAATTTGTAATTTGGTTTGTTGGACTGAAATCGAATAATATCGTCCAATTGTTATACCGAATTTCTCGAATCTGCGGTTCTTTTGCGGCTGAGAAAGGATTTCAACGACAGTACGATATTGACAAGATAATTCTGTTCGATTTCAGCGTCGCCTTGGTTTCATATGTTATAAAATGAACTGGCAGCGACGAGGAGTTCAGAAACTGCAGCGAATTCTTATAGAAATTTATGTCTTCGATCTATCATTTTCAGCCTGTAATCTTGCAGTTTAATTGCCAGACAGTCAGTCATTCCCCGCTGGAAAGGATCAGGTGACAGATTTTTGTTATACATTCTGCTGGATTTGTTACAAATATACGAATTGGACTCCGTCCATTTGTGGTTTTGAATTGTTTTTGTTCTTCTGTTTTTGATACGAAAGTAGAACCTTGGAGTGACCTTTTGGCAATGCGCTTCTCGTTAAAGAGATCTTGCAAGTGCTTGGTAATTTTTATAGCCTGTGCAATTGTGTATTTATTCGTAAACTGTGGTTTTAATGGTTGCCCGGAACATCAACTTGATCCAATCCACGTGGCAAAATCACACCCTAAACTGGGAGAAACGGTAAACATTGAGGACTTCTGGACACCGGGAAAAGTTAAGGTTATTATGGGAGGGCCGGGATCAAATGGAGAACCTGTTGAAACGAAGCCAGAGAACCAGCGAGAAAAAGATCGAGCGTATGCGGAGTATGGCTTCAATCAATTTATCAGTGACCAAATTTCTTTGGATCGCACCGTTAAAGACACCAGACATTCGGCGTAAGTATCAGGCCTAAAAAAGCGTTTTGTTTTTGGTTTCCTTGATCTGTTTGAAACATTTTGGTTTAGCCTTTTGCAAAATTAATGAGGCATGGTATTTTTTTGCCACCACAACAGGCGAATACCCAACAGACGTAAGCAGGGTTTCTGTAAATCATGGGAATGAGATTAAGAATTTAAGTTGTATTGTTTGTAAGTTTAATTTTTGACCCTCACAAGTCAAAATCAAAGTTACATCAGCTGTGGGATTATACAAATATCTGTTATTTATTAATGATGTTTTGAATATTTTTCATGCCAATAACCCAAAGAGTTCTCTGTGAATTTTTGCGTGGGGGTGACACTTGGGCTTTGAAACCCCTCCTGAAGGAACATTTGGAGCACATGAATTACAGTTTCAGGCCACTCTGGTAATGCATATATATTAAAGTAAGGGATTGACCTGGCTTTTGTAAATGCAGAGAACAAGTCCAATATTTCTTACACTTGTCCAGACAAGGACATTTTTTCAAGGGGTATGGGGTGTGGGTGAGAGGGGTGAATGGTGAATGGTGATGGAACATTGCAAAGTTTTAGAACAAAAATGTCTTTATACCAAAACTTATCCTTAACTAATTTGGTAACCTGCAATCCCTCTCTTCTTTCTTTCCCCTCTCTTTTCTTACAAATTGACTTGCGGATTAAAAAAAACGCCTGAGAAAAGTCAAATGCATATACCCTCCAACTGTGTATATAGAACCATGAATATCTTTTGTTCTGTCAGTCACTGTAAGTTATACTTCATTGCCCTTATCTTAGAGTACAAACTTTTTTAAACAGAAGTTGTGGCTGTAATAGTTATACATGTAAATGTGATTTTTTTACTAAAATAAATAAACAGATATAAGCAAAATAATATCAACTTATATTACGTCATTACATCCTCTCTGTTTTAGATGCAAGGCGCGAAGATACCCACAGAATCTTCCCAAGGCTAGTGTGGTTATAGTGTTTCACAATGAGGGCTGGTCAACATTGCTGCGCACAGTGCACAGTGTGATAAATCAATCGCCACCTCACATGCTTAAAGAAGTAGTGATGGTGGATGACTTCAGTAATAAAGGTGAGAGATGAATCAGGCTGGCAAATATTGGAACACTTCACAGCCATTCTGATATGAATGCATTTAAGCCATGAGTTAGCTTTATATTTTGTGCTGTTCGATAATTATATTGCAAACTGCAAACTACTCTGCTTTACCAAACTGTATCTTACAAAAACTGTTTGAGCCACATGCTGTTTGTGGCTTTAATTTACTGTTGTTGCTTGGCTAGTAGTAACAGCTTTATTTATTTATTTATCTACCAAACAAGTCTTCACTCTTAACAGAGTATTGCAGATATAAACTGTGTCATGGTTGTCATTAAGTTGCAAGCCATGCATGGCATTGCAATTCTCACCAGTAATGTGGCTAAATGTAATTAAGTTAAAATGGAGACAATGATGGCAGTGGTTTCATCATTGCAGCGTACATGTGCTGCGGGGCGGTCCAGTAAGTTGCAGGGTTTTAGTAATTTACAGGGCTCAGGTTTCTGAGATTCATTGTGCAATTCCTTGTGTTTGCTTGTGCGAAGCCTTTGCACTGTTCTGCCTCCTGCCCTCCCCCTCCCTCTATTGTAGGTAAGTGTCATTCTATCCACTGAAATTTTTATTCAGTGTGACGGTGCTGGATGATGGTTGCCACTCACAGGGTTGCCATGGATACCTAGGCATTCGGCTCCTACGATTTCGGTATCACCATCTTTCAAGGCACCAACCCCCAACCTCATCTATTGTTGATGAGTTTAAACAAACTTGTGGCTCTGTGAGCAGAAAGTACCGACAATAGTCAAGATCACTGGTGCATCAAGGTTCTGTTGAAAGCATTCAACCATAACAGGTCTAATGGGTTTGAACCCTTAAGGACCTGTCTGTAACAGTTTACTCATCAGACAGGTACCCCATATGGCAAGGCAGTTTCTCAGCTTTGCAAATATTCAGATTTAATATATTTATTGTGAGGGTACCAAGCCCCATGATAGAACTGCCAGAATCATTGTATAGTTTGCCGTATTCTAAATCTTTCCTGTGTGTCTTCACTTTCAGAATTTCTCAAACAAAAACTAGACAATTATGCAAAGCAATTCGGAAAGGTGAAGATTGTCAGAACCAAAGAGAGAGTTGGACTAATAAAAGCAAGGTCTATTGGTGCTATGAACTCTGTCGCAGAAGTTGTAGTGTTTCTTGACGCACATTGTGAGGCTAATGTGGGCTGGTTACCACCTTTGCTGGAGAGAATTTCTTTGGATCATCGGACAGCCGTGTGTCCTACAATAGACTTTATTGATCATAACACCTTTGAATACAAGCCCATGGATCCCTATATACGGGGTACTTTTAATTGGCGATTTGATTATAAAGAGAGGCCTGTACGCCCTGAGGATATGAAGAAAAGGAAAGACCCCACTCAAGAAGTCAAGTATGTTTATTTGCTATTTAATTTAATTGGAACTCAGATTGTCATGTCAGCTGGTCAATTGATTATATTCTCAAGTCAGTCAGTCAGTCAGACAGACAGACAGGCAGTCCATCGGTCGGTTGGTCAGTCTGAAAGACAGACAGTCAGTCAATGAGTTTGTTCATCTGTCTCTCAATAATTAATTGGTGCGTAAGACAGCAAGTCAGCCAAGAATTGTTTTCTCTCTGAATCAGACTGTCAGTATATCATTCATTCAGCTATTCAGTCAGTGAACAGGCCAGTCAGTTATTCACTACAGTTAGTCAGTCATCAAGCTGGAAAATCAATTGATCAATCATCAGTCAGGCAGCCAGCCTGTTGATCTGCCAGCATCTGTCCGTCCGTCTGTCTGTTGGTCAGTCAATCATTGATAAAAAGATCGACTTTCTTTAACGAGGGTGTGACAAACCTGTGGCTCTCAAAATTCTGGATCAAATTGGAATTTGGTAACGTTTGTTTTTGAGGAGAGGGGAAAACTGGAGTGCCCGGAGGAAAACCTCTTGAAGCAGAGTAGAGAACAGACAACAAACTTACCCCACATATGTGGGAGGTGAGTGCTCTCACTGCTGCACCATTCCTGCTTCCCTGCTGTTACTAATTTAATCAAGCAATAATCTTTGATATTCCACAGATCACCAGTAATGGCAGGAGGACTATTTGCTATCAACCGAGAGTTCTTTCATGAGCTTGGGTTGTATGATCCAGGAATGTTCATTTGGGGAGGAGAACAGTATGAACTCTCCTTCAAAGTAAGATTATAACTTTAAGTATCCCTGGACCTTCATTGTAAGTGTGCTTTCCATTTGTTAGAACTGCATGACCAGAATGGTCTGTCAGTTTGTAAACAAAAAGTGCCACAGTCAAACCTCGATTATCCGGACTCGTGGGGACTGAGCTGAACAGTCCAGATAATCGAGAGTCCAGATAATCAAAAATATGAATATTAATAAGCCAAAACTAAAACTGAATTACTGAACAAGTAGAGCATGGAATTTCACTTAGAAACAAAGAACACCTGAGCAAATCAGAGCTTAGTGAAATGCATTGCAGTAGTACGGTGCGCATGAGCTCAAAACGCATACAGATTTGTGTTTTGAAGTGAAACAAATTCAGTTTGAACTGGAGTTTCATTACTTAATTTGAAGGGAAAAAGTTTTTCTGCAGATGTTACACATAGCTAATTAATATTCATGAAAAACTGGGACCAGCTAAGCAAGTCCGGATAATTGAAAAATCCGGATTATCAAGGTCCAGATAATCGAGGTTCAACTGTATTTTGAAAAGCTGGCTGATCAAAATTCCTAGACTTGTATATCCTGAAAATGATACAGTGTATGTACCATTTGGAAGGAATTTGAAAGACTCAAGACATATATAACCAGTCATTATTAATATTATTAATGCACTTCATGTACAAACTTGATTGTCTGACAGGCCAGTTAGCACCCTAAGATACCAATAATCTTTAATTTCAGACCTTAAAATTCTTAAGTTGCTCCATTACATATAACCAGATAAGACTGCTGGAATTTTCTGACAAAGATGTATAATTCTTGTGCCCATTTTAAATTTGCTGACTTGCTTGACTCACCAGCAACCAGCCAGTGTGTAATAAAGATGTCGATTTTGTGTTCAAAGATTTACATACTCCTCACAGAAAGGCCCAATTCATGGTTTATGGGTTGGAGGTGGGTATTTTCTAGAGTAACACATTACAGTCTCTTTCTTCCTTTTCAGCTTTGGCAGTGTGGTGGCCAACTAGAAAACATCCCCTGTTCTCGCGTAGGACACGTCTATCGACACCATGTTCCATATTCCTACCCAAAGCTGATGCCACTCTTATAAACTTCAAGCGAGTGGCTGAAGTCTGGATGGATGAATACAAGGAATGGCTGTATGACAAGAAGCCTGAGCTAAAACATGTGGATCCTGGGGACATCAGTGAACGTGTTGCACTGCGTAAGAGACTCAAGTGTAAAAGTTTCAAGTGGTATATGGAGAATGTAGCCAATGACACCGTCAGGTCAATATATGAACCCCTGAGGGCTAATGGTCCTGTAAGTGTGATATTTTTTGTAAACCAAGGGAAATAAATTAAAAAGTGTTAACGGTTCATGTCAATTTTAGGTTGATTTTTGTTGGTTTTGTGTCTGGGGGAAAATAGGGTTACTACATATATATTGTCATATGAACTAGAAATTACTGCAATACTAAGATGACCATGGACTATGCTAGAGATGAATATGTGTCTTCTTCAGGTAATTTGAAGATGATGTAAATATGGTCAAAGGCAGCTTATGGCATTCTTTTTCTGGAGTTTCATCCAAGCCAAAAAGCATTTTGTGAGGGTTAAGTCTCCATGTTTGACACTTTTTCAAATAAGTGACTGCCTCTGCTTTAACCCTCTGCCAGAAGTTTTATTTTTGATCATTCTGGATAGTTGCAAGAAGAACTCTGACTGTAATGTCTCCTACATACTGGTACTGGAAAAAGCACTTCAGAATCCTCCTAGGTTATAGGTTCCACTCCTGTTGGGACAACTGGGGTTTTTCCAATTATGCATGTGACACTGCAGAAAAGTTACAGGATTCTTTCATTTACTCACAGTCACCAGGCTTAAAATATATCATCTGACCTTCTCTCAAATTAAGTCAAATTATGTCAGTAGTATTTGGGCATGTCATCAATAGCATTAATAAATATTTACTTACTAGCGTATCATTATATGAGGACACATATATCTAATATATATCTAAGATGACTAAAGAATGTGCATCAATCATCATTGATGCATTGATCTCCTTTAAATTTCCAGATTCGAAACCCAGGCACCAATCTTTGCTTGGATTCAATGGGAAGGAAAGCTGGTGGTGAAGTTGGACTAATGGGCTGTCATGGCATGATGGGAAACCAGGTAATGTTTGCATTGATTTCATATATATATATATATATATATATATATATATATATATATATATATATATATATATATATATATATATATATATATATATATATATACATATATATATATATGCTGTGTCCATAAAAAATATCATAGAGTTGGGGAGGGGCTTTGTGTTTCAAGAATGGCCATTTCTGAATTCAGTTCAGTCTTCTCTTCAAGTCCTTATGCAAAGTTTTTCATGTGATAATTTGGATATTAGTTTATTTGCATATGACTGAAAGGCTCAAAGCAGCTCAGAAATGGCCTATTTATTTGAAGATTAATGCTAAACATCACCTTAATTAGAGTGAAATTTTAAGGTTGAAGAAGGGATTAAAATGTTTTGAAAAACCACCAGACAGTTGACAACCCACAAGGGCACTAGTGCAGGTTGCTGGGGAACTATTTGGTGTCCATCTACTAATTTCTAACTTCAAATCGTCAATATTTCCTTATCTCTTCCCAGATGTACCAAAAAATATACCAAAACAGCTTCATGAGATTTTGATTGCTTGAAACGCCAACGAGTTAGGAACATTAAATCCATGTTAAGCGACTTAAAAATGGTGTTCAGGTGTACCCCTGCCTTAAAGAAACAGCTCAAGATAGCATTCTGTGGTAAATTTCTGACTCTTAACTAATCCTACTTTTGTGCCTTAGTACAGGTGTCCACTAATATACTCTTTCGGGGAAATGTGGGCAAATGTAGAACAAGCTGGCATACAGAATATAGAACAGCTGAAAATGGGGGATCATTGAATTCTAGTGCACCACTTAGGCAAGATGGTGATTTTTGTGTGGGATACCTGTGGTATCCCATACTAATGTCATCAGGTTGTAAGTCTGTTAATGCTAATGATTCCAAAGTTTGTAATGCATTGTGGACTGTGTATCCCACACATATACCCTTTGGGTACCTATTTTCTTTCCAAGCAGGCTTTTCAGTACACATTTATGGATGAGTTCCGACAAGACGAGGCATGTTTAGATGTTAGTCAAAGCTTTAGTGGAGCAAAAATAACATTTTATGGCTGCCATGAACTTAAAGGAAACCAGGAATTTAAATATACTGAGGTAAGATCAGGCAGGAAATAAGATGCAATTTATTAATACCCTCTGGTAGCCTTCACCTAGAAGCCAATACACCATTTTGCTAATGATTAGTTCCTGGTGAATTGTGGGTAGATCCAGTCCTTTATGGGGGCAGTCATCAATATTACAATTTCAAATTACGTCCTAAAATGGCCATTTGCAACAACAACAACAACAATACTTTATTTTCACTCCATAATTACTACAAGATAAAACAGACATAAATATACAAAGGACTGGATCTACCCACAACTCACCAGGAAGTGATCATTAGCAAATTGGTGTATTTAGACGTTGTGACTTTTTCTTACAAATTGGCTAAAATTGACTGCACCTTGGAATGTAATAAGCTTTTAAAACATATTTTTTATTTCATTAAACTTTTTTTGTGCTGTGCTTGGAGATTGCAAGCATCTACAACAGTAATTACTTCTTGATCACACCTGTAGGACATGAGCATTACTGAGATCAAATGATCACCAAAGAAAAATGTACTGATGTTAATGCAAATTCTCCTAACTGGTCCCATAAGTAATACCGGTATATGGAATGTAATAGGGAGAAAACATGAAAATATGTATCTTAATACTGGGATTGAAGGGTTAAAACGTGTCCCAGCTTCAATTTTCCACTGTCTAATTTGTTTCTATTTTTATCTGGCAGGACAAAAAGATAATTCATGTCATCACCAACAACTGTGTAACAGCAACAGATAAAGGATATCCAGTCATGGAACATTGTGTAGACAAACCAGAACAAATATGGGAAATTAAATTAAATGACCTATCAAAATTAACTACTAAGAAAAAGCCATAGTTAGCTTACAATTTAGAAGGTTAAAAATTAGAATGAGAATCAAAACAATGTGAGAACTTATCTTCAACTTTTGTATATTAATTTTCATAGCTGATCAAACACACCACAAGGGTGATAATAAAATGGTCGCTAACATATTCCCATGTCTATTTTCTTCAAAATGACCGTGGTTCTTGGATTTACCCAATAATCACATTTCCAGTTCACACAAATTTTACCATAATTATCTTATAGCATTATTGTGGTGTGAAGACATCCTTTCACTTAAGAATGGCCTTCCAACTCAAAATTTGTGATATGTACTGAAGTCCAGTATTTCTACAAAAATGTTAAGCAACTAGCTTTTTTATGATGTAATATTTTACATTATTATATAAACAAGAATGAAATACCAGGTGAGGTTTCCCGTGAAAACATGATATCTTCACAAATGAAAATATAAACATGTTATCTTCACATGTGAAAAGATCACCATTGCCATAGTGCTTCCCGCAGTGAAAAATGAAATCGTTTGGTAATTCATTGGTGTTTATATAATAAACAGAACATTACTTGGCCACTTGAAAAATATTTCATATCTCCATGTGGCCATGTAATATCCTCAATTTCACTTTGAAGCACTTTATAGGGAAGATGTTAACCCTTTGACTACCAAATACGCCTATATGCATAGAATATATCGCTTTTGCTTTTATGATTTATTTCTTGTTTAAAGTTTGTCACAAAGACATAAAAATGTGTAAATAGCACTAAATGGTACTTTTTGAAATTATCAAAAAAAACGACAACAATACCCGAATTCCGCTGCATAGCACAGTTTGTTTGGCAACAAAGCCCAAAATGCCAGTCTTTTGACCAAAGAACACCACCTAAAATTACACAATTTCGTGCTCAACTTTTTAATAAAAAACATTGCCCAAAAATCAAAATTCTACATTTACAGCAAACCTTAAGGCCAGACCTTGGCATCTGGATGGAAATTTTCCTCTCACTTTTTCCGCGGGCCACGCTTTAGCCATTTTATTGGAGCCAATCTCGCGTATCTCAAGTTGTCTTGTTCACGCCCCAAAAGGATTCTGGGAAAGGCAACTATTCCATGAACATAGAACCCTTCCATTTCCTATTTCCAAGTTTTTTTGTAAGTGTCGGGCCACCCAGTACTACCAAGAAAATATGACGTCGATTGAACTTTTTACCAGTCAAAACTAGTCCAAATTGCCTTGGTAGGTCTTGGAATCCTTCCACAAAGTTAGCAGAGAGACAGCTTCGTCTATCCACCGCCATATTGGCTACAAAGCATATTTGGTGTCTCATTCAGCAAGAAACCATCTCTCACCTCTGGCTTCTTTCAAAGGCTTGCCTTTACCCACATTCCAGCTTAATGATGCCAGCCTGGGGGCCTTTGTGGAGGAAAATGGCTCGAAAAACACTTATAAAGCAGCAAATTTACCACAATCAAGTTTGTTGACTAGGTAAACGAACAACAGCCGCTAATGTGTGTGATGTCACACCTTAAGAGTGAGCCCACAGTGACACAAGACCGCTGTTATTTCCATCGCAACCCCTTAAATAGAGAAGATTAGTCCTCCAGACTAATTATCACTAAAAATTTACTAAAAAAAATTGCAATAAATTGGTAGTCAGAGTTTAAAAAAAAAAACATTTTACATCACGTGACCTGGGTATTTGACACCACCAGCAAAAGACAATGGCCATCCTTAACTCAAACCTAGGGTTATTGATAAGGTTGTGATTAGGCTTAGGATTAGGGTTAGGTTTAGGGCTATTGTTAGGGTTGGAGTTTGGACGTCAACAAGTCACGTGACAAACATTCCAACCTCACTGCAACACCCTAGGGTAGCTAGCCATACAGTGCTGTGTTTGTTAAGTCAAAAATATTTTGTCTTGAAATGATAATTACAAAACTGACAACCCCCTTTACTTGCACTTTGCGCTTAAGTTTGACATTGAGCTCTTGAGGGTTTGTACCAACTAACCTCCAACTCTAAATCCTTATCTTATTGCTTAGATTAAGAGCAAACTTTCTAGTGTTACTATTACTAAAATGTATCATTAGTTTGCTGAGTTTGCGATATGAAAATGTCAAACGACGGGCAAATACAAAATTTGATTAATTGCAAATAAAATTGGCGATTTTTTGTGTTTTGCGGGAACAAATTTTGCAGTTCAAGATGACTGAAATTTCTGTTCAAGCAGCAGAACATTAACAAGGAAGGAAACTTAATATTTCCAATTTTTATCACTTGTTCAGTTGCATGTACTGTGTACTTTGTAGTTGTGTTTGTGATAATGACTATTTATCTAAGTTTGCATTGCTGTTTTCTATTCAACATCAGTGTTAATCTAAATCATGTCTGAAATGTAAAAAATTGCTCTAGTAATGCAAGTTTAAATTAAAAAGCAGAGTTCTTGACTGAAGGAAGTAATTTTTTTGTGGCATTTTATTCTCCGGGAATTTATTTTTTGGATCAAGGGAAATCCACAAAAATTAAAACCTGCAAAATTTTCATGCTACATGATAACAAACAGGTACCTGCTTACTCCCAATACAGAATGAAATTTGTGTGAACATTCCAGAATCCCAGGAAATAGTGTCTTAGTGAAACGACAACTTAAAACTCCCACCCCTCCCCCTCTTAACACACACAAGAGGTTTGGCCATTACAACTCAAAACATTAGAAAATGGTCAGGATTTTTTATCCAAGATTTCAAAACCAGCATGTTTTGAATAAAACGGAAGAACAAGTAGAATACATGATGTCAGAATTATTCTAATGTCATGTAATTTAAACTTGGCTGGCAAATTCAAACATGGGATCACAACATGATGTGAATTGAAGTTACTGAAGAAAACATACAAAAACTAATCTAATGGTTACTTCAAATCACTTTAAATATTTGCATTTTATTCACCACTCTTCAGCTTACTTCACAGAGAGCCATGTAAAAGGTGTGTAGCAGAAAGGAAAGAGTTCCTAATGATGGCATTTCACAGTGCTACTATGAGCTGTTTGTTCAGCTGCCCAACTATTGTAAGTCAAAGGAACAATAAAATAACTTTATTAACAAAATGGTAGCCTTTGCGACCCCAGATCTGGCTAAAACTTGTGATAGGTTCATCGTTTCAAGTTTAAAAAAGATCAGTTTTTAATTTGTAAGACATTTTTCCATAGAGCTCCCATCACTATAGTTATAACAGTATTTGAATGTATAACCGAATGAAAAAAAGATGAAAGATGAGAGATCGATCAAAATATTTCTAGCAAATTAGGAAAGTTTAGTGGTCTTTTTTAACTTGTAATTGAAGAGGCTAGTGGAAAACCTTCCTAAGTGAATTGAAGGTCGTATGCAAAAAATCAGGCACTTTTGAGAAAAAAAATTTTTGACTTAAAATAGTCACTTAGGAGGGTTTTCCACTAGCCTCTTCAATTTGTTTTCTGCTATCCTCACCATTTGTTTCAAATTCATTTTAAACAGTTGTAAGAATTAACCCTCTAAAAGTGTGAGATTATTTAATTGGCTTTTACCTCATTCATAACCAAGTATACGACCATGGTAACTACTAAGCTAAAAACTGACGGCAAATACACTGTGATTTTGTTATAAGGAACCTGTTGGTTTTGAGAGCTTAAAAAATAATAAGTTAAATATTATAGAAATGCAAATGCACATTATGCCATGCCTTTTCATTTTTTTGCAGCTCAGTCAGCGCATTGTTGCTGGCTGATTGGCTGAAAGGATATTCAAGATTTTGCCAATAAAATGTCAGCAATATTTTTTCTTTCTTCTGTGTAGCTACCATTATTTAGACTACAATTTGCATCAAATTTAGACCAAACAAGAATGCCAAATGATGTCCAACAACTTTTCTTGGACGAGCTAAAGTAACTAGCAGTACTGTAAAACTTCACATCTTAGTGTACTGTATTTCTAGTTAAGCCATTTTTAAAATGAATTGACGTAGATTCAACAATTCAGAGTAATTGAATGATAGGAAATCACAAGCAATAGAATTTTGAAACAAGCACAATCTGTAAACAAAACAATGACACATTCATGACAAAAACAACAAAGATTAACAATTTACAACAGGGTTAACTTGATTTCATACTATAAAACTGGCATAGATGTTACTTTCTGTTCGGACAAAGCAAATCTTCTTTCACTGCAAATAAATAAAAAAATAAAACATATAAATAGATAATAAAAAGACATACCTCTTACTAACCGAGTTTGAGGTCTGTACTGTAAGTTACGGACTGAGTTTTTTCCCGTTGATTTAACTTATACCATAACTTACAGTATGGACCGAGAAAACAAGGTCAGTAAGTTATTTATTTCTGACGTTCATCTGGCGCGTGGGAAAGAAAACTAATTGAAGTCAAGCGGGCTGTACTGTAGAATACGGCCCACAAAATTGACCGATCACAGCGTGCATACTAAGTGAGAGATATAATAAAAAATGTTAACACACTTGTTCTACTTGATAATTAGCTTGATCAACGATGCCCAACCATAGGAGTGTCACTACTCCCTCCACTCGAGTTCCTCTTCTCCTGAATTGGGTACTTGCCAGTACAAATCCACCCTAAATGGGATTTAGTTCATGGCAAGATGACCTGGGCCCAGTTGCTCGAAGCATGGTTAGCGCTAACCCGGGTTAAGTACCATAACAACCTGTAGGTTTTAACACATCTTAACCAATGGTTAGCGCTAACCATGCTTCGAGCAACTCAGCCCTGGCTGTGGTGACTGCCAGTATTACAACTTCCCTTTGAATGAAATGCTACTCCATCATAGGATATCCAGCATGAAGTGACTAGAAGTATTACTACTCCCCTCTGGATGGGATGCTAGTCCATCACAGGATACCCAGCATGAAGTGACTAGAAGTATTACTACTCCTCTCTGGATGGGATGCTGGTCCATTACAGGACACCCAGCATGAAGTGACTAGAAGTATTACTACTCCCCTCTGGATGGGATGCTAGTCCATCACAGGATACCCAGCATGAAGTGACTAGAAGTATTACTACTCCCCCCTGGATGGGATGCTAGTCCATCACAGGATACTCAGCATGAAGTGATCTGGCATAATCATAACCTTACCTCTCTTCCCTGGGTGGGAGACTCATCCACCATCCACCACTGGATCCAAACATGGACTGACCAGTGATCAGAATTATTACTGTCCCCCTCCTTTTGCCCCGACTGGGATGTAAGGGCATTTTGTTATTTTTTTCCTGTGGGTACCCATTTCAGTAGCCAATTTAAGAGTGGAGTGATCAGATACAAGACGACCACTCAATGAAACCAGACAAGGCAACAAACAGTGCGATGTGCTAGAGCCAAAATTTTATCACTGATCTCCATATGATAACATACTGTATGATGCCTTCTAGTTAATTACTCAGGCTACTTGTTTCTAGCGTACCTTATATGTAATGCTGGGGATACCCATTTTAATGATGAAGGTTTTGCTGGATGGCTGAAGGAGCAGTTTGGTCTGGTGCAGCTTAGTCCAAAACGACAAGGCTGTAAGGCAAGAAATAATGGTCAGCAACAGAACCTAAACTAGATATCAGTAGGACATAATGAGCAATGAAACAAGTTTACATGTAGGACTGAATATTGCCATATATTATTATACTGAAACATTTTAAAATAAACAACTCCATATAGTGCTGTTTCAATGGCATACACATAGGAAATGACTAAATATTTGTTGCAATATATCTTAAACTAACAGTACCAGTATAATGATATGATTTTCATATATTCATCCTCACAGTACCAGTACAGTACCTTACTAACAGCTATCTCGAACTTCTTACAGTAGGTAACGCTTATAGCATGATTCTATATGGGGTTTTTTGATAACTTGGAACACAGATATTCTTTAAACTATGCACTCCTAATTGCAAAATTTTCTATATAATTATTGTAGTTGCTTACACGATGAAAAACTCTCTTTCGACAGTTTTCTCACCCTTCTTCGCGAAAAACTGAACATTCAAAAAGAAATAGCTATAAGAAATCAGACCATTACTACCTTCGATAATAATTTTAAATATTTCCTTTAATGCGCATCAGCTACTTGGATTTTTTTGCTTTGTTTTGCTTGTCAGTTGTCTGTTTTATTTTGTTCCTTTTGTTTTGTAAATTAGCTTAGTATGTTAGTTTGCAATTGTAAATTGTGTTAGTTTTTTCTAAAGTCAATAAAAGTGTTAACTTAAAAAAAAAGGTAACGCTTATAGGAATTTTTCACCAGCTATCGTAGGGCAGGAGTTAACCTTAACATTGTTTTTTAGCCACTTAACATGGATTTCACATTGATATCTCATACACGTTTCAAGCTTAGTATGTTAGTTTGCAATTGTAAATTGTGTTAGTTTTTTCTTAAGTCAATAAAAGTGTGTTAAAAAAAAAAAAAGGTAACGCTTATAGGAATTTTTCCCCAGCTATCGTAAGGCAGGAGTTAACCTAAACATCGTTTTTTAGCCGCTTAACATGGATTTCACATTGATATCTCATTCGCGTTTCAAGCAATCAAAAATCTCTCTGCTCATCTCATAAAGCTATGTTGTGGGATATTTTGTGATTATTTTGGTGATTTTTGGGTATATTTGGGAAGAGATAATTTTGCACACAAATTCATGTTTACCCCCACCTTAATGTAACATCTCACTTCCTCAACAACATGAAACATCTTTCTTTCAGACATTAGTACTCAGTATTTCAAACAGCTGCTTTTCGGAACAAATCGTACACCAGTAGAGTTAATGAGGCTACAGCTGAACCTCGATTATCCAGACTACTCTGCAATTGAAGGGCTGAGGGCATAACCGACCCAAATGACTTTTAGGGCTATTTTTTTTTGTCCAAATCAGCTGAATTTTTGTATGAGGCCTTTGATTCAATAGGAAAACATTGCCCATTTCTGTTTCTTTTTTCGAGAAAATCCGTATGCAAAAAATGCGTCGGCATTCTTTGAAAAAATCGGAAAAGAAAACGATTAAGTTCTTTGTTTCGCAAAATCAATGGAGCGGGACATTGAAGTTGGACATGAATAAGAATAGTGTTAGAGCGCTTTTCAATTGAGTGTCGTAAAACCAAAACCAAAGCAATTACTCCAGCCAATCACAACAGAAGTAAGCAGTGCAATGAGCCAATCAGAATACGAAGCAATTACATGTAGCTGGCGTAAAGAGCGGGAAAATACGCGCATGCAAGTCACAATTGGTTTTGGTTTTCCTTCTCATTGGTTGAGAAAGTAGTGTGAGTTTTCCTGGCCAATCACAGAGCAAAGCAATGCAAAACCAAAGCAAAACCATAATTACTTTCGACACTCATTTGAAAACTGCTCTATAATAATTTAATTCGACAGTCTAATTCAGGTGATGTTGCCAGACTATTTCCTCTGGTTCCAGATTTTTCATGTATTGAATATTAACAAGGCGCGATGAAGAACCCTAGAAACTGTCATGATCATAAATTATTTTTAATTTAGGTTATTAGGTTATATATATTAACAGGTTTCTTTCCTTTCAAAGATCGAATGTTTTAGACCAAACATTTTGCATGAAGTTGTAGTGTACGATACAGTATGCTGTCTTATTACATGCTGATTTCCAATTAAACAACAAAACAGCTGATCGGTACCAAACCAGATGGCTGAGGAAACAATTCTAGTCTGAGTGACAAGGATCAAAATCCTCCAAGAAAAAAAACGACCTAAGCAACAATATTAATATAATAATATAATATATCACCACCAACTACAGTGCTACTGACACTGATACACAGCAACTCAACTCCATGGCCTGATGAAGACCAGCTGCATGGTGGTCTAAATGTAGTGATCCACATCCATGTGACGAACAGCTAACTCAACTATCACTTCAAACCATGATGACAAACACTTTTCATGAAATTGTATTTCCCTCAATTATTGTTAACTTAACAGAGTACTATACCTTTGGTTGTGGATGATAGAAAGGACAATCTGCTTTGGTACAGGATGGGTAAAACTTGCAAGGGATGGGAGGCACACTTGGTGAAGGAGGTATGAGGACACTTCCGGGTGGAAACATGAAGCTGGCTGAAATTTAAGGACACAAGAGGAAAATAAGTGATCTTACAGGAGGCAGTGTATAATCACTTACTGGTAGAACATTGGACACTCTCTAAACTGGAGTTCCCAGGCTCAAGTTCAAATTGTCGCTCAGTAGCCCCTAGTTCAACTACTCAGCTACACTTTAAAATAGCGTCTTACATGTACTAGATAGTTTGTTTTTTCATCAGTTTTTGCTTCACTAGAATTATTTGTTTCCAGAGTTTAAATGCTCTGCCCCATCAGAATCTTGTGCAAATATATATATAAAATAAGGTGAATAGTTCGCGCGTTGTGATTGGTTCTTAGCTATGATCTATGAGAAGACAGATGCACAGATTACGTCATCACGACCCACTTTTTTCCAGAAATGTGAAAATAAACAAGTTTTTCGCTTGCATTTTGTTTCTTTATTATATAAAACAAAAAGATTCCATGTTGCTGTGCGTCTGTTCAATAATAGATCACAGACGATGTCAAAATGTGGTAAAAACATCAGTGATAATCTCAAGCATCCAAAAATGTATTAACACTGTTTCCTGTTTCAAATATAACTAAACACAAGGGAAAAGAACATTTTTTAAGGACCACCTATATTTCGACTGTGTAGAACAGTCTTCCTCAGGGTGAATGACTGTTATAAGCGTTACACGCAATTATAAAAGTGCGGCTTACAAATATACACACATGAGCACTAACAATTTTATTGGTAACAAAAAGCGTGCGCAATACAAACACGAACGTTAACAGTAATAATAGGCTTGTGTACTAGAAAAGCCTGACAAGAAATTAATTACAAGTGCGACTTCTGCGGTTCTGACAATAAAAAATGTCACTTTCGTTAAGACCCTCCGGCGCTATTGTTCTCAATTTGTATGCCCATTGGCCCTCTTTCTCCAGTAAATTGTCTACACTACCATAAACTTTATCAATTATTTGAACTGAGACATCGTCCAAACCATTGTGTCCCTCTGTAAAGAAGTGCCTGTATATTAAATCATCACTGGCCTTATCTCCTGGTTCCAACCTTGAATGTCCTCTCAATCTACTTCTATGGTTATTAAATCTAAGTCTAAATTTAGTAACTGTTGATCCCACATATTGTTTACCACAAATCTTGCAACTTAGCAAATACATGACACTGCTACTGTTACAGTCTAGGTTATAGTTAATGTGGCTGAAGAACGTATTCCCGATGTTCAGATAGCTCTACAAATTTCACAGCGCGTTGAAGAACACCGGTAATTTCCTGGCACAGAATTATTGTTGTCAGGTCATATTCTAGCATTCACAAGATAATCCTTTAGATCTCGAAGTATTCCCCTATGTTCGGCAATCCAGGGTGGTAAGTCCCAACAAACGGTGTCCTGTTATTTTTCTTTCTTTCTTCAGTCGGCATTAGTGCTTCATTTCTGGTAATCCTCTTAGCCCTTCGAATTTGTCGATGTACAAATCTCTCATCATACCCTTAATTCAGCAGCCCGGTTGTCAAATAACTCATCCAACGAACAAATTTTCCTTAGTCTCAGAGCCTGGGCATAAGAAATTCCTTCCTTACACCCCCTCGGGTGACAAGATCTAAAATCGAGGTATTGATGTTTATCCGTGGGTTTCACGTACAAATTTGTCGTTAGAATGCCATTACTATTGATCACGTTCACATCAAGAAAATTTACCCTGTCCATAGACCACTCCCAAGTAAATAAAGGGGATTAGTTTCTAGAGAAACTGTGGTGCTGTGTCAGTGGGGGAGTGAAACACGAAAATTTGGTTTATCAACGGCGTTGATAATGTAAATTGACCACCGTACAGGGATTTGATTAGCTGATGTTTCAAGCGTTAGCCCTTCGTCGGAGCGAATCAAGGAATTGTGGGTTGTGTATGGTTTATATACAGAAAATGGAGCTACGCTATTGGTGGTAACATGGTAACGTGAAAAACAGGAATAAATTAATTGAATGAAAAGCGCTCGTTGATACTGTGGGGATTAAGAGTGCCAATTTGAAAGATCAGTTTTTGCTCGAGATTTTTACGGCTTTCCGTGGTACCTTGATGTAGGGAAAGGCCAGATAGATAGATAGATACTTTATTAGCATGTACATGGTAGCCATTGGCTAAATTACGTACAATAACTATATATACTAAAGGGAAAAAAAGATATACAACCTAATATACATTCTTATTATTGTCAATTAAATTACACTGAAAGTTAATAAAACTATTCTTTGTGCGATTAGTTTTATAACTAAGATCAAACACTCGGCTTTGCCTAAAATTGTACTTAGGGGTATGCCTTGGGGGGAGCAAGTGGTGTAGTTTATGCTCTTTGTCGTCTAAGATTTTACTAAAAAGTGAACTGCATAAAAAGCTATGATGATTGAAAAGTGAATCAGTGTCTAAAAACACTAGCGATTCATTATAACTTAAGTGAGGGCAACTCGTTCTAAATCATTAATTAGGTAATTAGGCAGAGATGAATGAAAAACTGGTACAGCATAGTCACAGACAGATCTAATACAACATGTGTAGAATCTTACTAAGTCCGATGTAGAGACCCTAGCACGTTTAAGCTGTCTAAGAAAATAAAGTCATTTAGACACTTTCTTGATAGTTTCGTTAATGTGTAAGTTCCAAGAGAGATTGTTTGTAATAGTCACTCCAAGTAGTTTGGCATTCTGAACTACTTCAAGTTCTTGGCCATTAATGAATAAAGGTGGTAGATCAGCATTGTTCTTAGAGAATGATATTCGAATTTCCTTACACTTGTCGATGTTCAATTGAAACCTGTTATCTGTGGACCAGTCCGCCACAGAATCGACATATTCTTGAGCACTACTTGACTGACCTTTGGGAATGATTTCGGAAACTGTTGTGTCGTCTATGTACTTCAATAATAATGCGTTGAGAATGGACAAGTCATTGATGATGATGACGAAGAGCCATGGCCCAGTTTGGTACCCTGAGGAACACCAGAGGGCACCAAACCCCATTCAGATACACATCCTTTGGCAAGTTTTGTTCTTTGCTGATGGTTGGTAAGGAAATCGATAATCCAATTAATGATGGAGTGAGGTAAGTTCAAAGTACTTAGCTTAGTGATAAGGATCTTGTGATCAATCAGGTCAAAGGCTTTCCTGTAATCAAATAAGATAGTTCTAACAGAAGAGCCGTTGCCATCTGTAGCATTCGTCCAGCAATGAATCATTTCCAGTAAAGCTAGTGTCGTAGAGGATTTCGGTACAGCGCCGTATTGACGATCGTCTAAAACTCATAGGGCGGTGGGCTTGACATGATTAGTAACGACTAAATCCTCAGCCAGTTTAGAAAGACATGGTGTAAGGGAATTAGGTCTTAAATCCTTTTTTACGTCTTTAACTGGTTTCCTTTTAGGAATAGGTGTGACATCAGCGAGTTTCCACATGCTGGGTAGGCGTTGTTCCTTAAAGGAGGCATTTAGGACTTTAGTAATAGGATACGCAAGAAGCACTGCGTATTCCTTCAAAAGCCAGTTAGGGATTCCATCAGGGCCACAGGCTTTGTTTGAATCCAGCTTGCACAACAATAATTGGTAAACCTGATGTTCAGGTACTTCCAGGAATTCGGGTGCATCCTCTAAGGGTAGTGGCACAAGAGGGTCGTCTAACCGGTATTCTTGTAAGGGTTCTAGGAGTGCGCCGTTGAGTGAGTTTGCAAGGTCTTCCGGGGGTAGATCGTTAAGTTCAGGTACGTTAATGCAGTTACATAGGTCGCCTGAGCGTAAGAGTGAGCCACTCAACTGCTTAACTTCGTTCCACCATCTTTTAGGATCTTTATCTTTTAGGTGTTCGATCTTGGATTCGTAAAACTTTGATTTGCAGAGTTTACGTTTGCGATTGACAGTGTTTCTATAAAACTTGTACTGAATGGAGTTGGGGCCCAGGTCGTGGAAGGCTCTTTGTCGCTTGATGATCGTTGACTTAAGCTCTGGAGTCATCCAGGGGGCGTCTTTGGTTTTCAGGCGCACTCTTTTAAGGGGCATAATGATGTCCAGACCAGTAAGTATAGCCTCCCTGAAAGCCTGTTCAAGATCATCACAGGACTTAAGGGATGTGAACAAAAGTGACCAGTGAAGGGAACTCAGGTAATGGCTGAGTTCAGCTTTACGGCTAGGACGTAGGTCTCTCTTTAATATATACTGAGTTGATTTCGGAGTCTTGGCTCTAGTTCTCTGGTTTACAAGTACAGTTGCATGGTCGGACAAGCCAAATGGTGGAAAAGTGGCTGGATTGTTGTAGAATGCCTGGAGATTTGTGATGATCAAGTCAAGTGTAGCGTCATTTCTTGTAGGTGCCTTAACAATTTGTTTCATCCGGAAATGGTTTATCAAGCTGTTAGTATTGAAGCGATTAAAATCACCACAAATGATGAAAGCGCAACTGGGAAGTCGGGCCTCCACCTTGGTTAAAGAGTCAAACAGACATTCTCGTAAACTGTTGTCATTCGCAGTAGATTGCCTCGGGTGGTAAACCACCGCCAGAACAATGCAGGAAAATCCTCTAGGGAGACGTTTAGGCTTCAGGTGAACCCACAAAATTTCGTGTTGGTCACAACATTTAATGTCGTCAAGAGATTGACATGTGTTGTTTGGAATGACTAGGGAGATTAAAATGCTGAGCGACAGGTTTGCGAAGCAATCATCAGGCAACTGATGATTGCTTCGCAAGAGGCATGAAACTCTGAGTAGCAATTAAATGTCCTTGACCAAATAATCCAGCTCTACATTGCTGCGCCCTCATCAGCTATCACACAATATATATTTAGTATAAATCTACAAGCGTTCTCTTCTCTCTCAATTAGATTATTCACTCTTGATTTCTATGTATGATAGCTGATTTCGGCTGCACCCTCATCAGCTATCACACAATAGAAATCTCGAGGTCATAATCTACTTGTTAAGGTTTCTGTCCATTTGTTATTAGAATACAGCTGTTGTATACTCGCCAATGAGTATGAGCATGTATTCTTTCTTTTGTACCTACCCACAGCTGGAAATTACAGACATACATGTCCCAGATGTTGTTTAAGCCACACTGCATCCAATAATGCAATTTTTTCTTGACCATATACAGGTATTATTTTCTTAGAGATCACAGAAGTCCATCGTCACATTAAGTAATATGAATCATAACTTGTTGACACATGATCATCTGGGCAAGTGCATATAGTCCTGACAAGAACTAAAGCCACCTAAACAATAATACTTCATCAAGTTATGACATGACTACTTGGTTCTGCTGCTGCATGGCCAATGGGTGAGTCTGCATTCCTTTTTACAGATGCACAGCTGTAAATTATAGAGCATGTATGCCACAGATCTTGCTTACACAGTTTTCAATTGACTGAAAGTTTGCATTATCTTCTTAGAGATTGAACAGCATTTTTCACTTTCGTAATAATTACTAACATTCCAAAAAAAAAATGGTGGTGGTCGTAATACTGCTAATACACTTTCCTTTATGAAAGGAAACAGTGAATGCAGCAGTTAACCAGGGTAACAGCATACAAATAGCAATCCACACAGCATATTCATGCCAGGAAAAAAAGTTGAAAAGCACTTGCCCAGCAGGCCAGTTAGCTCCAGTTTTCACTTGCCCAGATTTAAATATTTAACTAGTCCAATGGGACTGCAACATTCCCAATCAACTACAGTAGTGCATGTATCTTTCACCTGGTTAAGTATTAGTATGCTCATTTTGTGTTACAGGTTAAATTTGATTCCAGGTTTTTTTCTATTATTTTAACCTACCAGTAGGTCAAAATGAAATTCCTTTGTCTTCTCATGAATAATTAGGGTTAGGAGACAAAGGTATTTCATTTTGACCTAGGTTAAATAGAAAATACCCTGAGATCAAATTTAATTTGTAACATAGACAATACCTAGTTCACAAACTGTCTCTTTTTCTTTTTTCTGTTTTCTAATTTTGTACTGCCTGTTTGCCTTTCTGTTTCTTTGAAAATACATTTGGATTTTAAATTAATCCAGACTGTCAACTCATTGCTTCACTCATCTTGCAGTCTTAAGTTTTGAAATAGTTTCTGACTGGAAAAAATGATTTATATAGCTGACAATTTCAGACAGACTCACAGGACTAAGGCTAATTTCACTTGCCCAGTGGGCCACCAAACTTCTATTTTCATTTGCCCAAGAGCAAATTTTACTAGCCCCAGGCAATCAGACCTGGGTTTTTTCCTGCCCTGTTATTTATTGTTCTTTGGCAATGTTTGCAAATATGAACATCTTACTATTTATGCCAAGCTAAAGAATTTTGTGTTTCTTACATATTTTGGCCTATGTCCATGGCAAAGCACAGTTTTATAGATCAATAGTATTTTTACTGAAAACTTGAGATTCAAACACTTGAATTGACGGTACAGTTAAACTCCAGATCTTGACATTAATGGCTTAATTCCAAACTGGAATTGTTTTGTAAAGACAAATGGCTATGCAGCATGGCAAGAATGGAGAAAAACACACACACACACACGTTCCAGGGACTTTTTTACCTCTCAAATTTATTAATAATTCATGAAGAGAATACAAACTAAGGAAAACCACAACCATGAAGGAGGTTTGGAGGTGTGATTCTAATTATCATAAAATTGGGTGAACATTTTCTTTGAAATTCTCCAAGAATTATTAATAATGGTTTGAGAAGCTGTATCAAACACTTGAAAGAGTGTTTGATCAGATATCCAAACACCTTGGATGCACCTTGTTTTTTCAACCCACTTCTCTGTGTCTCGATATCCTTGTGCTTGATATATTACATAAAAAAATAAGAAGAATTAAAGACAAATGAGTCTACAGGTTCAAGTTCATACCTGATACAGGAGCTGGTACGGGAGATGTTTGTTGTTTGGTTTTTACTTTGTGCATGTATGGACACATGGAATTTGTACACCTTCAAATATGAGAAAAGACAATAATATATAAATAATATTAAAAGTAGTCAGATAACTTTAAACTGGGTGTAATTTTTCAAACTTTAAACAATAAATTCTTATAACAAAAAGCTGTAACCTTCTTACACTGGAATTTTTTCAAATGTAAATAAGGAGTGCGTTTCTGACAAAAAGAGAAGAGAAAAAAGGCAAGGCAACAAAAAATAAGTTAAGAGGGGAAGTGGGAAAACGGAGAGTAAAGGGGGAAGTGGCTAGAATGGAAAAGGAGGGGAAGAAAGGGAATGGCAAAAGAAAAAATAAAAGGGGGAAGTGGACAGAATGGAAAAGGAGGGGAAGAAGGGGAAAGGGAAAAGGGAGAATAATGGGGGAAGTGGGTAGAATGAAAAAGGAAGGGAATAAGGAGAATGGGAAAGGGAGAGTAAAGGGGAAGTGGGTAGAATGGAAAAGGAGGAGAAGAAAGCGAATGGGAAAAGGGAGAGTTAAAGGGGGAAGTGGGTAGAATGGAAAAGGAAGGAAAGAAACAGAATGGGAAAAGGGAGAGTCAAGGGGAGCAGAAAAGGAATAGGGAAAAGGGAGAGTAAAGGTGGAAGTTGGTAAAATACAAAAGAAGGGGAAGAAAGGGAATGCAAAAAGGGAGAGTAAAGGGGGAAGTGGGTAGAATGGAAAAGGAGGGGAAGAAAGGGAATGTCAAAAGGGAGAATAAAAGGAGGAAGTGGATAGAATGGAAAAGGAAGGGAAGAAGGAAAATGGGAAAAGGGAGAGTAAAGGGGAGAAGTGGGTAGAATGGAAACGGAAGGGAACAAAGAGAATGGGAAAAGGGAGAATAAAGGGGGAAGTGGGTAGAATGGAAAAGGAGAAGAAGAAAGCGAATGGGAAAAGAGAGAGTAATAGGGGGAAGTGGGTAGAATGGAAAAGGAGGAGAGGAAAGTGAATGGGAAAAGGGAGAGTAAAAGGGGGAAGGGGGTAGAATGCAAAAGGAGGGGTAGAAAGGGAATGGGAAAAGGGAGAGCAAAGGGGGAAGTGGGAACAATGGAAAAGGAAAGAAAGAAGAAGAATGGGAAAAGGGAGAGTAAAAGTTGGTAGTGGGTAGAATGGAAAAAGAAGGGCAGAAACGGATAGGAAAAGGGAGAGTCAAGGGGGGAGAAAGGGAATGGGAAAAGGGAGAGCAAAGGGGAAGTGGGTAGAATGGAAATGGAGGAGAAGAAAGGGAATGGCTAAAGGGAGAATAAAAGGAGGAAGTGGATAGAATGGTAAAGGAGGGGAAGAAGGGAAATGGGAATAGGGAGAGTAAAGGGGGGAAGTGGGTAGAATGGAAAAGAAGGGGAAGAAAGGGAATAGGAAAAGAGAGGGTAAAGGGGGAAGTGGGTAGAATGGAAAAGAAGGGGAAGAAAGGGAATGGCTAAAGGGAGAATAAAAGGAGGAAGTGGATAGAATGGAAAAGGAGGGGAAGAAGGGAAATGGGAAAAGGGAGAGTAAAGGGGAGAAGTGGATAGAATGGAAAAGGAAGGGAAGAAAGAGAATGGGAAAAGGGAGAGTAAAGGGGGGAAGTGAATAGAATGGAAAAGGAGGAGAGGAAAGCGAATGGGAAAAGGGAGAGTAAAAGGGGGAAGGGGGTAGAATGCAAAAGGAGGGGTAGAAAGGGAATGGGAAAAGGGAGAGCAAAGGGGGAAGTAGGTAGAATGGAAAAGGAAAGGAAGAAGGAGAATGGGAAAAGGGAGAGTAAAAGTTGGTAGTGGGTAGAATGGAAAAAGAAGGGCAGAAACGGATGGGAAAAGGGAGAGTCAAGGGGGGAAGAAAGGGAATGGGAAAAGGGAGAGCAAAGGGGAAGTGGGTAGAATGGAAAAGGAGGAGAAGAAAGGGAATGGCTAAAGGGAGAATAAAAGGAGGAAGTGGATAGAATGGAAAAGGAGGGGAAGAAGGGAAATGGGAAAAGGGAGAGTAAAGGGGAGAAGTGGATAGAATGGAAAAGGAAGGGAAGAAAGAGAATGGAAAAAGGGAGAGTAAAGGGGGGAAGTGAATAGAATGGAAAAGGAGGAGAGGAAAGCGAATGGGAAAAGGGAGAGTAAAAGGGGGAAGGGGGTAGAATGCAAAAGGAGGGGTAGAAAGGGAATGGGAAAAGGGAGAGCAAAGGGGGAAGTAGGTAGAATGGAAAAGGAAAGGAAGAAGGAGAATGGGAAAAGGGAGAGTAAAAGTTGGTAGTGGGTAGAATGGAAAAAGAAGGGCAGAAACGGATGGGAAAAGGGAGAGTCAAGGGGGGAAGAAAGGGAATAGGGAAAAGGAAGAGTAAAGGGGGAAGTGGGTAGAATGGAAAAGGAGGAGAAGAAAGGGAATGGCTAAAGGGAGAATAAAAGGAGGAAGTGGATAGAATGGTAAAGGAGGGGAAGAAGGGAAATGGGAAAAGGGAGAGTAAAGGGGGGAAGTGGGTAGAATGGAAAAGGAGAGAAAGAAAGAGAATGGGAAAAGGGGGAGAAGTGGGTGGAATGGAAAAGGAGGGGAAGAAAGGGAATGGGAAAAGGGAGAGTAAAGGGGGTAAGTGGGTAGAATGGAAAAGGAGAGAAAGAAAGGGAATGGGAAAAGGGAGAGTAAAGGAGGTAAGTGGGTAGAATGGAAAAGGAGAGAAAGAAAGGGAATGGGAAAAGGGGGAGTAAAGGGAGAAGTGGGTGGAATGGAAAAGGAGAGAAAGAAAGGGAATGGCAAAAGGGAGAGTAAAGGAGGTAAGTGGGTAGAATGGAAAAGGAGAGAAAGAAAGGGAATGGGAAAAGGGGGAGTAAAGGGAGAAGTGGGTAGAATGGAAAAGGAGAGAAAGAAAGGGAATGGCAAAAGGGAGAGTAAAGGAGGTAAGTGGGTAGAATGGAAAAGGAGAGAAAGAAAGGGAATGGGAAAAGGGGGAGAAGTGGGTAGAATGGAAAAGGAAGGGAAGAAGGAGAATGGGAAAAGGGAGAGTAAAGGGGAGAAGTGGGTAGAATGGAAAAGGAGAGAAAGAAAGAGAATGGGAAAAGGGGGAGAAGTGGGTGGAATGGAAAAGGAGGGGAAGAAAGGGAATGGGAAAAGGGAGAGTAAAGGGGTAAGTGGGTAGAATGGAAAAGGAGAGAAAGAAAGGGAATGGGAAAAGGGGGAGTAAAGGGAGAAGTGGGTGGAATGGAAAAAGAGAGAGTCAAGGGGGGAAGAAAGGGAATAGGAAAAGGGAGACTAAAGGGGGTAGTGGGTAGAATATAAAAAGAGGGAAAGAAAGGGAATGGGAAAAGGGAGAGTAAAGGGGGAAGTGGGTAGAATGGAAAAGGAGGGGAAGAAAGGGAATGGGAAAAGGGAGAGTAAAGGGGGTAAGTGGGTAGAATGGAAAAGGAGAGAAAGAAAGGGAATGGGAAAAGGGGGAGTAAAGGGGAGAAGTGGGTAGAATGGAAAAGGAAGGGAAGAAGGAGAATGGGAAAAGGGAGAGTAAAGGGGAGAAGTGGGTAGAATGGAAAAGGAGAGAAAGAAAGAGAATGGGAAAAGGGGAGAAGTGGGTGGAATGGAAAAGGAGGGGAAGAAAGGGAATGGGAAAAGGGAGAGTAAAGGGGGTAAGTGGGTAGAATGGAAAAGGAAAGAAAGAAAGGGAATGGAAAAAGGGGAGTAAAGGGAGAAGTGGGTGGAATGGAAAAAGAGAGAGTCAAGGGGGAAGAAAGGGAATAGGAAAAAGGGAGACTAAAGGGGGTAGTGGGTAGAATATAAAAAGAGGGAAAGAAAGGGAATGGGAAAAGGGAGAGTAAAGGGGGAAGTGGGTAGAATGGAAAAGGAGGGGAAGAAAGGGAATGGGAAAACGGAGAGTAAAAGGGAAAAGTGGGTGGAATGGAAAAGGAGGGGAAGAAAGGGAATAGGAAAAGGGATAGTAAAGGGGGAAGTGGGTAGAATGGAAAAGGTGGGGAAGAAAGGGAATGGGAAAAGGGAGAATAAAGGGGGAGTGGGTAGAATAGAAAAGGAGGGGGAGAAAAAGAATGGGAAAAGGGAAAGTGAAGGGTGAAGTGGGTACAATGGAAAAGGAGGGGAAGAAAGGGAATGGGAAAAGGGAGAATAAAGGGGGGAAATGGGTAGAATGGAAAAGGAGGGGAAGAAAGGGAATGGGAAAAAGAGCAACGGTGTAAGGAATGGGCAAAAGTGGAAGTGGAAAGAATAAGGGTAGGGAAAAGAAGGAAGGAGAAAGGGGAAGGAAGAAGTGAAAAAGGATTGGGAGAAAAGATGTGGTGCCAGATTGCAACGCTTGTTCCTTCCTTCCTTCTATCAAATCTGCATGGGGAATATGAAGTGAGAATAGGTGAGGTAAAGAGGGGAGGTAGGAAATTAAGGGGAAGTGGGAAAAGGGGAAATGGAAGGGAGGAAGTGGGAAGAAGGGAGAAGAAGGTTAGGAAGAAAACATACTGAAAATGGTAGAGGAGAGAAAAATTGGTACAACAAGATTTCAATAATTTTCCCTACCTTCCGTCAAATTTACATGGAGGATGGATAAACCTGCAACTCTCTCCAAATCTACAGTTAGGAAAAGACCTGAAAACAAAGACAGTAAATTTAGCATGAAACTATCAGATTGCAAAACAGCCAAGCAGCTCAGTGCCTAAGAAATGATCAAATAAATCACCTGCAGGTTATTGTAGGGTGGTAGAATGGACAAGTTTCCCCGTTCTTGCAGTCTGGCCAAAACTTGCACTTATCAACTTGCTTGTTCTGTGCTGGTGATGTATCTTCACTTTCATCTTAAACAAGAAATCAAAGAACACAATGGAAATACTTTTATTATTAAAGTTTAAAAGATATAGCAACGTTGCATAGAATAATAAAGGGCACCATAGGAAAGTACTGCTAAGTAGTTTTCATTGGAATGGCCTGGCACTTAAGGATTTCATCTGGACAACCACAACGTTAGAACCACATTGTACAGCATAATAAACAGCACCACAGGAGAGTACTGCTCAGTAGCCTTCATTTGAATAGTCACAATTTAGGATTTCATCCAGACTCAAAACGTAGAACCACCTTGTGCAGCATAATAAACAGCACCACAGGAAAGTACTGCTCAGTAGCTTTCATTTGAATGGTCACACTTAAGGATTTCATCCACAGACTCAAAGTTAGAACCACCTTGTACAGCATAATAAACAGCACCACAGGAAAGTACTGTTCAGTAGCTTTCATTTGAATGGTCACACTTTAGGATTTCATCCACAGACTCAAAAAGTTAGAACCACCTTGTACAACATAATAATCAGCACCACAGGAAAGTACTGCTCAGTAGCTTTCATTTGAATGGTCACACTTTATGATTTCATCCACAGACTCAAAAGTTAGAACCACCTTGTACAGCATAATAAACAGCACCACAGGAAAGTACTGTTCAGTAGCTTTAATTCGAATGGTCACACTTTAGGATTTCATCCACAGACTCAAAAGTTGGAGCCACCTTGTACAGCATAATAAACAGCACCACAGGAAAGTACTGTTCAGTAGCTTTCATTTGAATGGTCACACTTTAGGATTTCATCCACAGACTCAAAAAGTTAGAACCACCTTGTACAACATAATAAACAGCACCACAGGAAAGTACTGCTCAGTAGCTTTCATTTGAATGGTCACACTTAAGGATTTCATCCACAGACTCAAAAGTTAGAACCACCTTGTACAGCATAATAAACAGCACCACAGGAAAGTACTGCTCAGTAGCTTACATTTGAATGGTCACACTTTAGGATTTCATCCACAGACTCAAAAGTTAGAACCACCTTGTACAGCATAATAAACAGCACCACAGGAAAGTACTGCTCAGTAGCTTTCATTTGAATGGTCACACTTAAGGATTTCATCCACAGACTCAAAAGTTAGAACCACCTTTTACAGCATAATAAACAGCACCACAGGAAAGTACTGTTCAGTAGCTTTCATTTGAATGGTCACACTTTAGGATTTCATCCACAGACTCAAAAAGTTAGAACCACCTTGTACAACATAATAAACAGCACCACAGGAAAGTACTGCTCAGTAGCTTTCATTTGAATGGTCACACTTAAGGATTTCATCCACAGACTCAAAAGTTAGAACCACCTTGTACAGCATAATAAACAGCACCACAGGAAAGTACTGCTCAGTAGCTTACATTTGAATGGTCACACTTTAGGATTTCATCCACAGACTCAAAAGTTAGAACCACCTTGTACAGCATAATAAACAGCACCACAGGAAAGTACTGCTCAGTAGCTTTCATTTGAATGGTCACACTTAAGGATTTCATCCACAGACTCAAAAGTTAGAACCACCTTTTACAGCATAATAAACAGCACCACAGGAAAGTACTGTTCAGTAGCTTTCATTTGAATGGTCACACTTTAGGATTTCATCCACAGACTCAAAAAGTTAGAACCACCTTGTACAACATAATAAACAGCACCACAGGAAAGTACTGCTCAGTAGCTTTCATTTGAATGGTCACACTTAAGGATTTCATCCACAGACTCAAAAGTTAGAACCACCTTGTACAGCATAATAAACAGCACCACAGGAAAGTACTGCTCAGTAGCTTACATTTGAATGGTCACACTTTAGGATTTCATCCACAGACTCAAAAGTTAGAACCACCTTGTACAGCATAATAAACAGCACCACAGGAAAGTACTGCTCAGTAGCTTTCATTTGAATGGTCACACTTAAGGATTTCATCCACAGACTCAAAAGTTAGAACCACCTTTTACAGCATAATAAACAGCACCACAGGAAAGTACTGTTCAGTAGCTTTCATTTGAATGGTCACACTTTAGGATTTCATCCACAGACTCAAAAAGTTAGAACCACCTTGTACAACATAATAATCAGCACCACAGGAAAGTACTGCTCAGTAGCTTTCATTTGAATGGTCACACTTTAGGATTTCATCCACAGACTCAAAAGTTAGAACCACCTTGTACAGCATAATAAACAGCACCACAGGAAAATACTCTCGGTAGCTTTTATTTCGATGGTCACTCATGATCCTATCCACAAACTAAATTGTGAGATCAAACTTGTACAACATAGCAAACAGTATGAGAAGAGAGTACTGCTTTAATGCAATAAAAATAGCACTCAATACTGCAGTATAGTTACAGATTCACACTTTATCATAGAGAAACACAAAATGCGAAGCTCTGATGAAGGTTTTTTTTTAATAATAACAAGAAAGTATAATCATGTAACAGTAACTTAATCCTTGTCTTTAAGTATAATAATTTATGATTAAAGATTTGCTGATAAACTTCATATATTTAATTATAACTACCTTCAACATCCAAGTCAAATGTGATCTGTTTTATAACTGGTTTATCAGGAGAAGTAACTTCCGCCATTGGTTCAATCTTTTCCATCACATCAGATGTATCAATATCCTCATAATCATCCACTTCTGCTTTGTTTTTGGATTTCCTTTTCTTCTTGTCTTTTTTGACCTGGTCATCATATTTATCTTCCATGTCACTGTCTGCACCATCCAGTGTTACAATGAACTTAGGACTTGATGACCTCTCCCTAGAACAATTAATTAAGGTACATTTGTGGACAACAGCAGCATTAAAAGGATTTGCTGTGAAAAGGGTAAGTATACATGATTTGGCCTTAAAATCAAAATGCCTCTAAATTTGCTCAGTACTTTTGCATACAGGTTGGTTATTTAATTGTCAAAGATCAAGTTACTTGATCCTGTCATATCAGGCTACCGGTATATAATAACATTACTTTACTTACTTAGTGTTGATTTGCAAAACAAGGTGTTGTGATCCTTACTGGGATGACTACAATCATGTACTTACTTTTTAGACTTAACAGCCCGTCGCTTTTTCCTTCTTTTTCGTCTCTCTTCATCTGAATCTTCCCCTCCAGCCTGGCTGTCTGCAAAGGCAACAATTCTGGTATCGCCTGTCGCAGGTTCAGCAGCATACTCTAGTGTGTCAGTCTCAGACACATGAAGCTCTATCATTGGTTCCTGTGAGAACACAATATTTTTCAAAGATGTGTTTCAGATGAAATCTCACCCATCATCAGTCCAATCAATATGGATGAATCAAAAGATCAACAACTTCTAGCTGGCCATCCAACAGCCCTGTCAAAGTGTGCTGGTAGCCAGCAAATTTGCTGCCTACAGTCAATTACTTGCCTCTTACTTCACACTTGGACTTCTCTGGGAGTTCACTAGCAGGCAAGGTTTGGTAGCAGTTTCTGTTTACTACTCCACCTATGCTGCTTACTACTACAAAACATTTTGACAGGGCTGATCCAACTGACATACTAATCAGGGACACTGAGCTAACATTATAGATTAAACTACTTAAAGAAATAATCAGAAATAATACCAGCTACACTCAAGTACAGACTGTACATGAAACTTAAATTTGGTGATTGTATGTGTATACCTACATGTATTTATTTATTTATTAGATATTTACCTATTTATTTATTTATTTATTTTTATTTATGTATTTATTTTTTTAACTTGAATTACTAATAATTTATTTTGCTAAATTTGATTGTAAGCTACACAACCCGCCTCAATTAGCTTTGCTACATGCAGGTTGTGTATTTTTCTAATTGTATAATTGTAATAATCGAAATAAAGTGAAAGTGAAGTGAAGTGACTTCCACTTCACAAACTGTTATGGGGTGTAAGTGTGAAGCTTGTAGGATGTGGCTTGGAGTGACAAGAATACCTCATAAATTAATGTGTTAAGAGAACTAATATGTTAAGAGAAGTGTCTATACAGTCAAGTCAATGTTTATTGATGTCTTTAAGAGTTACAAAATAAAAATTATACATAAACACACATAACTTCCTCTGCTTGCATATAGCTTGGCTAGTCAAAGCAGGCAGAGAGAAGCATAAGGTAATTCAGTAGGAAGGGATTAAGAAAATTATAGAAAAGGAAAGAAAAGGAAATAAGAAGGAAGATAGATCTATATAAACGGATGTTCACAAGTTCAACAGCAAGTCGAAAAGTTTTAACAAGGCCAAACTGAACTCCAGATGTTTTCAATCCGAGCTTCACTTACGATTAGTACCGTATAAACTTGTGTATAAGCTGCACTCGTAGTTAAGCTGCACCCTCGAATTTCAAGCATGATTTTGAGAAAAAAATAAAAACTTGAAAAAAAGCACTCTGGCAAAAAAGTTGTTTGTTTATTCGCAGTTGTTCGTGATAAACTTGTCGAAAGCTAATTCTGTGTACTTGCAGCGACCTTAAGAGGTTAAACAACAGTACTCTTAAAATACCTTTTACAAGCTTATCTTCAATAGATTTCCTTAATTCTTGAGACTGATAATGGTTGTCTTCATTGTTAAAGCACACAGTTCAATGAAAATGATGAAATTTGAACGATAACAAGAGGCTACAATTAACCTAAACTCGGGCTTGTAAAAAACAGTATTGTATCCCTAATTTAGCGCTAAACAAAAGAATAGAGAGAAGTCTGTCTTTCTTAAATCGGATGCATTGCACTTAGCTTGTGTTGGAGTCTATTTCTTTGCAGTGTAGATCCGTAGACCCCTATCAGATCAACATATATATCCCTTTAAAATTACAAAATTGCTTTACAGCTCAACCATTGAGAACAATAATAATAACACTTGTAAAAAATATTTATAAAGGAAGAAGAAAAAAGCCTGCGATAGGTGCCACTAGTAGAAGTTGAACCCTGGTTGTTTACATTAGGGACAGTAACAATGACCTCTAGACCACTGAGGTTCAGCATAGCTAATGAGGTGAAAATAGGTTATTTATTGCAAAAAAACCAAGCACACTTGTTTTCGCTTCAATGAATATTTCTGCTAAGTGTTTGAGAAAGGAAACACTTATCAAATGATGTAGGATTTTTTCACAGAGATGTTAATAGAGTCTCGGTGAAATGTGTGGAGAAAAAATAATCTGTTTACAAATACATCATTTGAAACATAAGAAAGAGAGTAAGGTTTCTGCAGTCAGTTTGACGTCATGCAAGTAAAAACTAAAATCGCTTATCATTCAAAAACTAATGTCCAGAAATTGAGATATTGTGGAAAAATAGTAAATAAACTACCTGTTGAAGTCTCAGGGGTGTATGATATCCCATACTTGAGTTATTCAACAAAATGTACCACTCAAAATTAGATTAGTATGGAGCTGCCACAGGGAAACACAGCAGTCTAATTCAAAACATATGGAGTTCAGTTTGGTAATGTTAAAAGTATTCTTCTCGCTGCTGAACTTGCAAACATTCGTATAGACACTACTCTCAACATATTAGTCATTCAGACTTCAAAGACACAAGGTGAATCAACGTTTTCCGATACATGACAACAGGCATCATTCTTGCTGTTGTGAGTTGTTATTTATAGTTCGCACTTGCGCAGAAACGCTGGAAGTGCCTTTTGCGGATGAAATACGACAACAAAAAATGAAGCCCATTTTAAACCTCGAGCTTTTTACTAGCCCTAGTAATAAAGTGCAGCAGAACGATACAAAATGTTTGCTTGGTAAACACGCAGACATTTACAGAGGGAAGTCTGGACACCAGAGATCTCTGTGATCAGAAAACAATATGGAAAAGCAGCTGTGCATGGATAGTGTTTATAAAGAAGCCATTGATCGGAGAAAAACTTGTTGCTAAATGAGAGTTTAACAACCCCAAGGATAAACACGCCATGCAAGTAATGAAAGGCAACGAAATGGTCGGCCAAGTTTTCCTGAATAGGGTGGTATTTTCTCACACGTAGTGGGTCAGCGTTGAAGTGATCACTCAAAGATGACATTGTAAGCGGCTTTGTGGAAGTATGGAGATTCCATGCTAGTTAGAGTTTAGCACTACTAGCAAGCAAGATTCAGGTTTAGAACCTGAAGATACAAACCGATCCTTTAGGAGCCACCATTTCTACTGGAAGCAATGTGTTTAATCTTTATTGACTGAAGTTTTTAGTGCTATTTGTGACCCAATAGAAGCCAGTTTACTCCCTCTGAAAGCAATGGTCTCGTATATAAGCTGCACCCATGATTTTGAGCCCAAAATTTCGGCAAAAAGATGCAGCTTATACACAAGTTTTTACGGTAAGCCATTCAGAATTCTAATACACCCTTTATAGCTGGTACAGTGTAATTATAAATAATTTACTTGCCTCTGGTTCCTGTACACTTTCCACATTCTTGTGTTCTTCGTGAACATTTTTATTCTCATTTTTATCTTCATCTGGGCCATTGTCAGGCATGTCTGTGGCTTCTGTTTCTATTTCTCCGCTGCTATCCACATCTGCCTCATCCTCCTCTTCAGCAGCTTCTTGGTGTTGTTTCATTTGCAAAAACTGTTTTTGAAGCTCTCTGTGTTGTTGTAATAACAGTTCTTTCTGTTGCTGCTTCTCTTCATAACTGTGAGATCTGATTGGTGATGGAGGTGAAGTAGGGTCATATTTAAGACTGGATGAAATGGCTGGTTTATTGACAGAATGGTGGGCTGCAGCCACAGCTTTCTTAAGAAGATTACCAGAAGCTTGCTTGGAAACAGGAAGTGTTGGTCTGCAAAAGGTAATGAATTTTCAAAGTAATTTATAACCTTTCCATTAATTTCTTCATCCTGACATGTGCAAAACCAAACATGTGATGCAATTACCAGTACCAGTACTATTCAACTGTGGTTCAACATAAGGATTATTGTCCAATATTGAAACTGCAAAAAATAATCTCCAAGAACACTAGACAACAATGTAAAATGTTGTCAACACTATTATCTGCGAATGTCAAGTGGGTGTCAATTCGGCATACATTCGGGACTGTGAGTGCAAGAGACAATTCGGTACATCATTAATGTATAAGAGAAAATGGGGCGGTCCCAGAATTGTTCCCTGAGGGATACCGAAGGACAATCACGATTGTTGGAAAGAGAGCCATTTAGGAAAGATTTTTAATTGCGTTCAGATAAGTATGATTTAAACCACTCAATTAAGACACCTCATGTACCATACGCAGCCAGCTTAGAGATCAGAATACTGTGATCCACCTTATTGAAGGCTTTCTTAAGATCCAAGAATACTACAGTGTTCACTTTTGTCTGATCTATATTGTACATGTATGCCCAATCATCAGTTGCCTCAAGTAATGAGGTAACTGTAGAGTGGAGCGACCAAAAGCCTGACTGGTGGGAGGAGAGTAGATTATTCTCCATTAGGAAGGCATATAGTTGATCATAAATAATCCTTTCAAAGACTTTTGCCACCACTGGGATGATGGAAATAGGACGATAATTGTCTAGGTCAGTACAGTCACCCTGTTTGAACACTGGTACTACTTTTGAGCATTTCCATTCTTCAGGAAAGATACCAGAGGTATTAAAAATCAAGCAAAGGGAATCAGCAATTAGGTCGGCACAAGTGCCAAGAAGTTTAGCAGAAATCTTATCCAATCCAGTTGCGTTGGACTTACTTAGTTTAGATAAAAGGGAAAGAACATTAGAGCGATTGGTTGGCAGATAAAAGGGAAAGAACTTTAGAGTGATTGGTTGGTTGGACATGAGATTTTAGTCCCTCCGAAGCCCTCTTACAAAATCCGCTTTATGAGTGTACACTCAAACACATACATGTAGTACTGTTCCTGCTCTGTATTAAATACTAACGTTTCACTGCAGTTGTTTGAGCTTTGTACAAAAACTATCTTAAGACGAAAATGGAATGGGGGGGGATTAATAAACCTTTTATGGTATCCTTGTTGTATAAAGTGCAGTGTTTTCTAGGTTTTGAGTCTGTGGATACAAATGAAAGCTACTGAGCAGTACTTTCCTGTGGTGCAGTTTCTTGTGCTGTACAAGGTAGTTCTAACTTTTGAGTCTGTGGATGAAATCCTAAAGTGTGACCATTCAAATGAAAGCTACTGGGCAGTCTTTTCCGGTGGTGCTGTTTATTATGTTGTACAAGGTGGTTCTAACGTTTGAGTCTGTGGATGAAATCCCGATGATTCAAATGAAAGTTGTTGAATTGCAATTCCCTCTGGTGCTATAAGTTTGGAACATTATGAATTCCAATCCTTTTTTTATTACAGAGGGCAAATTGCTAAGAATCATCAGCATATATGTACATACATCACCATGCATGACTTACTTTCTTTCCTTGACTTTCACAACACTGTGAAGATTGGATGTTCTAGAGTCCTCTTCATCAGATGATGAGTGCTTTCTTTTTCTGGTTGAGGTTTTTGATGACAAGCCAACAGTTTTTACAACATTACTGCTCATCTTATGTTCTACAAAAAAGGAAGAAAATGAGAGTCTAGGTGTGGAGTTGAATTTCCAACAAGGCAACATAATTATTTTGTATAGTCAAGCACTCAACAGAGTCTAAAATAGTCCTCATGTGATGATGTCACAAAAAGTAAACTTGTGAAATTATGGGATTTGTTTGGATGTACAGAAAGAACACAATATGAAAGGCCTATATTTTGTCAAAAATTGGCATTTCTTACACTTTGAGAGTGAGATATTAGGGGTGTACCTAAAACACTGAATCTGGAATCCGGAATGCGGAATCCAGAATGCGAAATGCGGAATGCGGAATCCAGAATCCAGAATCTGGAATCCAGAATCCGGAATCTAGAAACTGGAATTAATAATTAATAAGAGGGTTAAAAGAACCGAAGAAGACGATAGATGTCTTACAGGAGGAGGTAGGTGACAGGAGATAAGTCTTAGTCTGGGACTTGGTTTGTTCTTTCCAGTTGAGTCGATGTGGAGGGATATAGGGATAACTATTAAGAAAGACTGTATGCAGGATCATTAAATGCAACTTAAAGAGCTGATCTGTGAGATTTTACACTAACCTCGTACATGTTTAACCTTAAGAAACTAACAGGCCCATGCAGTGCAGCCCTTGCTGCAAAAACGGAGTGAGAAGCATTGCTATTGGGAAGAAAATCTTTCTTGGAACAGATTAACCATGTTTATCGCCTACTGTAAAAGTAGGCCTGACTGAGTTCTCAGTTGTTGTAGATATCCTTAACCAATCAGAGGTGGAGAGCAGCGGATTTTGCGTGCTCAAGGTTCCTATATAAAAGTTTTAAGGTATATTGGGCACCATACTGACTTAGGTTTTTTCGAAAAAAAGAGCAATGACGGAAGACGGTACAACTGTACGTATGAGGGTGAAAATGCTGTAAGCAAACGAAAGCGCTAAAACAAACCTCGCCCAGCCCCATAGCTATCATTTCCAGGTGGGGCATTTATAAACGTCTTTTTTTTTTGGAATAAATATTTTTGTCTTCTGTTTTTCTCCAATTAATCTCTCGGATTATATTTATTTCGTGTTAGTTTCTTTTTTTTTTTCTGTATATTTAAAGTTTTTTTAAAGTGATCTTTCTTCGTCTTTTGGAGATGTTCCAGAATGTACCGGGATGTTCTGGAATGTCCCATGTTCCTCATTTTATCGACGGCCACTCGACAACCTGAAATGTACACGCCGATACAGTTCCCAAACATTTCAGCATGGAGCAACAGACTTTGACCAATCAGGCATAAGCGTTCCCACGCGCAATTAAGTCAAGATATGCAAAGTGATTTTTCTCTGCTTTTTGGTCACGAAGCGTTTAAAATAATAAGCAAAAAATAGCTCTTGTTTTATAAAGATCTAGCTGAAATCAATAACAAAACATTGAAAACGGAAAAAAAGTTGCTCAAAATCAAAAAAGGTCGATTGAAAATCGAAAGTTGTTCAAAAAGTTGCTGTCAACTTGTGGACAGGCCTAACACTTTTCATCGACAAAAAGAATAAGAGAAGGTGCTTTTAATTAAAATGATTTGAATTTAAAATGTTCAAAATGCACAAAACATTGATTAGTATCGTTGTGGTGTGATTGAAAGCTTTGTGCTTTAAAGGAATCAGGCGGTTTATTAAAAGCAAAACCAAAGTATTAAAATGCTGCCCTAGAATAAACTTCATGGGCTTGATTGCTGCAAAACTCAGGCTAAGTCATCATATGATTTCTTGACCATAATTATTATTACTCAAGCGACTTCAACCTTTGTCAAAATTTTCTACCAAACTTCTTTACATTCTGTATTCCGGATTTCATATTTTGTATTTCGTATTCCGGATTCCATGTTTTAGGTAAACCCAGATATTAGCACCGTTATGCTCTGTTGACTCCATACAAATCCTTCTAAATTCTACTTAGTTCACAAGGTTATGAATCAAGTCAAAATTAGAAGGATTTGTATGGAATGGTGCTAGTAACTCAGAGCCAATTTCCCTTTACATGCTGATTTGGGCAAGTCAGCACTTTTCATCTTGCTCTTTCTGAAAATCTCAACAAATCCCATTATTTCGAAAATTCAAATACTTGTGACATCACAATTTAGGACTCTGTAAAATGCATGACAGAGAATTGACTGAAACTAGATTTCATTGAGGTGGTGGTGGAAGTTCCCTATTTAATGGTAGATGGTCACTTGTGAAGGTTTCGAAAATAGTAGTGTTTGACTGAGAACTGATTTAAACAGGGTTTTACCATGCGATGGTATTGTGAACCCTGATAATGATTTAAGGTCAATTTTCTTCTAGGAGGGTTACTACTGTACATTTACACTTAGATGGGTTAGAAGAATAAAGTAAATGATCGCTTTAGGAAAAGGTATAATAATATTTAATAAATAATAATAATAATAACTAAAATTGATATAGCAAGATTTTCCATGATGCACATGATGTGCTTTAAATTTTAACCAAAATGATTTAAAATGAATGAAATTTAATGCAGTTAAGAGCAAATGCACAGTAATATCGAACATAGCGTGGCCACTGTCAAAATTTAACTTACCTTTTTTTCGAGTTCATAGAGAGGTATTTATGACTTTTCAAAGGTTTTGGGGTTTACTTTTCTAAATACGGCCGACTTTCAGGAATATTGAGGAAATGGATTTCGTGCTCTCCCAAAAATTGGCCGAAACAATTGACAAAAAATAGCATTGCGAAAACGCCCTAGCGTTAAAAAAAATAATTATATCTTGGTGAATTAGAAACTAATGTTAAAAGGAGAAGTATTTGGCACTCTATATTTGTCTGTTTTTGGGCTGCAGACGATAGCTGTCCCTGCGAAAAACATATCTTTTTTAAGCAAGTTTTGTAAAGCAAGTTTTAGTGTGTAATTACAAAATGACTTTTTGGTATGTGGCCAGAGTCAAATCAAGTTCATTTTATGCCTGTGAAATGTTGAAATGCTCTTCTTGCACGAGATATAAATATTTGTTTGGGTTTTTCAGCGTGCGCTTTGAAAAATGCCACGAAAATCTGATAATTTTCTCTGAAATTTGAACTCATTAGCATATTGACATGTGAGCAAAAAGTTAAACTGTTGCTTCAAGATCCGGCCTCCAATTGCAAAATACTAATTTAAAGTTTTTAATTCGGTCAATCTAATGCTGCGATGAATGTAGTGATAGAGAAATATTTGTGTTATAAATTAGAATTATACGACAAATTTAAGTTTCATAATGAACACTCTGCAAAGGTCACTAGGTCACAGCATATACTTTATTACTGTGCAGAATATTTCACGAACTATAATAAAGCATTCCTTGAACCTGAAATGAATGCTCTTCTGTGAAACCACTGATTGTATAAAGATCCTGTATAACATTCCTGTATAACTTTATGGCATGTATCCCTACGTTTTAAGTAAATGACTAGTACGTGACGCCCTGATTCAGGCTGTAACGCATGTCGGGTCCAATGATACTGTCACCATTTTTTCCACGTCCAAAGTGTTTGTCAGCTGATGTACGGAAAATACATGCAATTTCTAAGAAAAAAGTAAAGGACAAAAGAAATCTTGAAAAATTACCAAACAAATTGTTCCAAGCAAACTTGATTATATCTTCACGGCCATGACTCCTGGTTTGCACGATGTCACTACCATTATCACAGGTGTTCGAAGAAGTCGTTTTTTTGGTTAATGCATTAACAGTAATAGAAAAAAAGGCGATTACTCAGCTTTGAATCCGCGTTCAAAAATGACATATGGCAAGAAATTTGCAGTCCAAATACACATCTCATGATCAGAACACACCTGAGTGTAAACAGCCAAATAGAATTATGAAATCGAATCAGCTTTTCAAGGAAAATATCATGAAATTTTACATTTGGCATAAAAACTTGTTCGGTAAATTGTCCAATATGGAGCAAACAGAAGTGGCAGGAAAGAGTTTGACCTCTATACAAAAATCACTTCAATGTCTGATGTTTTGGAAGGAATGAAAAAAGAAAAGAGCCTTTTAAGTGGGGGTTGGGGGGGGGGGGGGGAGAGTGGATTTATTCACCTCGGTGTATGACTGTCCTTTAGACATGTTTCTATGTATATATACTGATGTGACGTGGTGTAGACCGAGCTCTGTGTGAACAGGGCATGCTATTGAGATGAGCAGAATGCACATAGTAAAGAACAAGAAGCTCGAAGTCTTTTTAACACCTGTAAACACATTGCAAAAATATGAAATAGAAGTCAGTTTCTAAAGTAGTTCAACTGATTCATTCCTTCAATGCGTGTTTAAATGAAATTTATGATATGACCTTATAGAGTCACACACTGCCGTGACACATCGTGACCTTTGTTGACCTACGGGCGTGAAGAAATATAAACGTTGAACCATAGAGATCTTAGTAACGAGCTCTCGCTCTCGCATCACAAAACCAGTCTTTGGACAATATATGAAGGTAAGCTTGGAGGTGACTGACCATTGAAGCAATAACTTCTTTTAAAAACAGAGATTTTTAAAATTCTTGCATTCTTTGCATGTCAACAAAATGACAGTATGCAAATTAGGTTTAATTTCAGCCAAATATCTCACACTTTCACTACATTTTTTGAAGCGTCATCTGAAAAACCTAAACTAATTTTTACATACACTGAAAGAGTAGCATATAGGTAATTTATGGGCAAAAACCTAGCCCGGTTGAGTTCTTCCCACATATCGAAAGTTTCATTCGTAATTATGGGTTAAATTTACCTACGAATGCTGTTAGACAACCCGCTAACTTTGAATGTGTTTTGCTGATATCAGAAATAATTCTGAAGCCCCCAAATTGGTATCGATACAGAGAAAAATACCTACTATTTTAGTTGTTGGCATTTAATTCCCATGTTATGGCCACTGCTTCTTGAGTGAGCGCTGTTTTGCCAAGGGTATTTTTGTTAATTCCTTTGACCATTTTAAGGCCTGCAAGAGTGCGTAATCGATTTTCTCGAATATTCAAAAAATTGGTCGTATTATGAGAAATAAAGTCCAGTTTTCTGCAAACTGAAAATGAGGACAGGTTTGTGTTTTGACTGTGGCCGCTATTTTGTGATTTTGCTCGATATTTCTGTGCATTTGCTCTTAAGATTGATAAAATCAGAAGGTAAACAATAAATGTTTTGTTGAATTATATTATATATCATCCATCATACAAGTGACATAAAATTACAAGTTAAAAGCTTGTTTTTAAAGATATGTTTTAAGATGACACATAAAACTTGAAAGAGAGTCAAGGCTAGATATTTACAAGGCAGATTGTTCCGACCAGAACTTTGGGGCTGCATAATTATTGTGATCTTCCAAATGACATACATGTATAAAATTTTTTTTGAAAGTTAATGCTGGGATGCATGTACTTTGATGAGTTAGGGCCTGTTTACATGAAGGTGGGGGACCCCAGGTAGGTGAGGTAGCCCACCTTTCCATATAATCTCCCATTTTTATTTGATCATGTTTACATGATAGGTAGGGTAACCCGCCTAGGCGGGTTACCTGGTCTGCCAGGTAGGGTAACCCTGTCAACTGGGGTCGCATTTTGGTATGTAAACGTTTCAAGGTGGGGTAACCCGCCTAGCCAGGGTTGAGTTGTTACATTTGCAACAACCTCTAGAAACTTCACCCTGGGACCCTGGGGTTGTAAGTTTGCATGTAAACGTGGGCTATTTTTCAACCACGGCTAGGCTGGTTACCTCACCTACCTGGGGTCCCCCACCACCATGTTAACAGGCCCTTAGAGGCAGTTAAGAGAACAACACAGAGTGCAGCGTTCCAGAAAACTTGAATCAAAGTTTGGGGTTCAATGAGCATGTGTGTTCCTAAACCATCTGAACTTAATTGCTCAGTATGTTGGAAGCCAGATTTCTTCTACTTCAGCTCTGTTTCGTAAAAAACTAAAAGTCAAATTCTTGTGAGTTCTTTATATGCTAAAATGTGTGTGGGAATCTCGTTGCATGTAATTAAAAACGCTACAATGTGGAACGTACATGTACATGTAGAAAGTGATAATTAGGTACTGTTTGTTCAGCTCTGTTTAAAAAGGAAAACCCTGCCGGAACACTGCAAGTGTAACATTAGGCAATCAATAACATACTTTCTAGTTTTTCAGCTGACTTGCTTGTCATATTTTCCCTAGTGTCTGCTCTGTGTGGACTTCGTCGTCTGTTCTTTGACAAGCTTTTGGATGCAGGATCTTTTCCCTCTTTAATTCTAACAGATTCTGTTTTTACTGTTTGTAGCGGGACAGATCCTTCAGTCAAAAGTGTTGTTTGTTCTGTAGTTTCTGCCAAGAAAACAAGAAATAAAAAATACAATTAGGGTAATAACCTTGCTGTATTCCAGCTATTAAAATTAGGTGACAAGCAGTGGCACTTTGCAATCTGTTGCCAAAACCCTGAAGAGTGCAAAAAGTGCTAAATCACAAAATAGCATATCACAGCCTAGAATCAGAGAATCCGTCAATTAGACACCTTCACCATGAAGTTGCTTAACTATTAATTTTGTAAAGTTGTAGAATCACAGGGCAAAGTAGTAGAATAGCAGAATCAGAAAGCCAGAACAACCTGGAAATCACAGACGTTTTCCTTAAGTTGCCTATTTACAATGTCCTTTGATTCTCTGATTCCCATATTCTACTTATACAAAACAAGAATAGTATCAATCTCCTTCGTTCTTTAAGCTTGACAGTCAGGAATAAAAAAAAAACAGAATTGCAAGGCACAGTCATAGAATTGCAGATCTTTTCCTAAAGTTGCTTACTTACATTGTTGTATAAAGTAGTAGAATTAGAGAGTCACATGCTATTACTATACTACAATGGGAAAATCTGTGGTGCTAAATCAAAGAATAGTACCCCAAACTGTTCTCTGATTTAGCGCTTATCACACTGCTCTCCAAAAACCTATAAAAGACCAGGCCTGCACAATGTGCATTTGCAGAAACATTCAGTGCTATCTGGGCTAAAATGTTTCCTTCACTAGTGGAATGTTAGGTATGCTCAAGGAAAGCTGGGGTGTTCAAAATGCCATACCAAGCAGTCAAATCTATAACAATATTTGAAACAACAAAACCTCAATCTCAAAATAACATGATCGAGCAACAGCACATGTTTGAAAATATTGTCAACGTTACTCACATGACTAACATGCAGGCTGGGACTATTAATGGATGTGGAGCCGAAGACTTATCACTATGAGATGTGTGTTCAAGTTCTCCTCTCAAAGCTCAATGCAGCTATGGGATTTACTTATAAAAGCAACTGGCTAAGAATCCCAGTCAGACATCTTGTGCTTAATACAGTGATATTCCAGAATGAAACTGTTGATTTCTTATTCAAAGAGGTTGTTGCTGGTGATTTCTTGAGACAAATTTCAAATTTAGTGGCAGATTAAGTTTCTACAGTGTAAGTTATTGCAAAATCATTCCTTGCATGGTTTCTAGTAAACCAGAGTCATAGATCATAGTAATAAAAAGCTTCAACAGTTAAAAATTACTGACTGAGATTACATGTAGGTAAAATGTTTCACATGCTTCAACAATAACAACAACAACTGCTTTTAATTATTATTTGTACTCAACATTACATCTTAGAATATTAAGTTTTATAAAAAATCAAACAAACACAAAAGCAAGAGTACTGGCTGCCAGACTAGAAAGACAGGGCAACCAAACATAGAGGAAAAATAATACTGAACAATAACAGGGTCAGCTGGATAAAACACACATGCACACAGTCATACACATGCATAGACACAAAAAGAGTAAGCTTAGTACAAATTTGACATTGGAAGGTATTCACAAACAGTTCACAAACATTACACAACTGCACATCTTTACATTCAGGACATACCAAAGAAATACTAATTTTTTCAATTTAGCAAGTTGCTCTTTGAAATTAGCATGGCATGTGCCTTTTTCATAGTCTTTTGTTTTAATTCTTCCAGTGCCCTTATGGATAAAAGCATTTGTGGTGGTGAGATCACCCTGGTAAAATAACATTATTAATATTATTATTATTATTATTATTATTATTATTAATGCTTTAGAAATACACAGGCAAGTAAAAACTAACACTAACTCGCTTGTATTATTCATTCCTTGAGAATGGCGTCATGAGGTCACCGGAACATTATATCGTTAGTTTTTACTTGCCTGTGTATTATTATTATTATTATTATTATTATTATTATTATTATTATTATTATTATTATTATTATTATTATTATGTATGCTGAAGCCAGGACTGCTGTCTTTTGCAGGCTGTTACTGAGACAATCGGTTTCAATGGCTAGGTCTTTAAGGACCTTGTCGAGGTTGTTTTTGATGAATCCCAGTGATCTGAAGATGGATTATTATTATTATTATTATTATTATTATTATCATTATTATTATTACTATTATTATTACTAAGATTAGCATTTGTTTGCCACCTGAAGACAGATGCTGAAGCAACCAAAACAAGTCTGCAAAGCATGAATGTTTCTCAGTTTTCTTAATTACAGAGTCATCAATAGAGTAATAGCATTAAAGCAGTTTTTCAGTACCTTGTAAACTTGTGACATCCTGAAGCTTCTGTATAATATTTACAAGCCTATATGGTATTGCCAGAATAACAGATATCAGTTGCTGTTACATTTTCCAGAGTTTGTTTAGCCATAGATCTAATTAGTATGTAAATTTCAGCTCTAACCTAAATGTACCAAAATATTCACTTTCTTATACTTTATTTCTCTCGATAATGGTGTCATAACAACCCCAAAATGTTATTTTTGCAATTATTTTGTTAAGTGTCCAAAACTTAGGAGAGGGGATGTTTCCACTCAACTAAAAATAAATTGACAATTAAGTTTTTATCTTTGTCATATCTTATAGAAAACTGAGCCACATTGCCCATCTTAGCTCCAAAAAAATTCACAGAAAATACATTCATTTCAATAATGGTTTCCTTCTCTGGTTCATGCATGAATATTACATAATGACGATTAATTACCAGTCTGTGAACAATGCTGTGTTTGTTCCTAGAAATAAAATCAGGTCTTCTGTCATCTGCTCTTTGCTTCTCTTGTTTGCCAGCATAACCATAATGTAGTCTGGGAGCTCATCATCTGCAAAAGCAAAACAAAGAAAATTAAAAGTACAATGTATGTTAGTGACAACAAGTTCCAAAAATGATGACCTATGTCCAATGAATGTTAATAGCAAGGACTTCTGTAAGAGAAGTCTCAGTGATTTGACCTTTCAAATCTAAACCCTTAGCTCTTTCTTGCACAGTGATGATGATGACAACAGCAATGTTAATATTATGTTATTTTACAAGGCTAAAAAGGTTAAAAGAAAAAAACTGAATGTTTTTTATCAATAAGTCATTAACATTTAAAAACCATTCATTGTTTTTTCTTTTAAATGCTTCAGCTTTGTAAAATAGCATTTTTAAATCCTAAGGGAATGAATCCTAAATTAATGTTAATGTTAATGTTAAAAGTCTTGGTGCTCTTACAATACCACTAAGATCTAAATAGAGTTTATTACCAGTAATCTAGATTCACGACAAACTACCATTTACACCTCTGTGAAAATATCACAGCTCTTTGACAATGACTTTTGTTCTCCCACTACTACTGCTCTGATGTTTACGTGTTTACATCAGCTACAAAAGCTTGTTCATGTAGGGGCATGATGCTCTGACTACTGAACTTGGGATGTTGATGGTGAGATTATAAAGCCAAGTTCATAAATGGCAAATATTGTTCCCTGCTAAGCTGTTTTTCTCAGAGCTGACTCCAGACAAAGTGCGTATCTTAAAGTAAACCTGTACTACAGCTGTACTAAGTCACCACTTACCAACATAAGATCCAAGTTCCCTTAGCTTTGTCTTTATGGCACCCTGAAAAGTCAGTGTACCTTTTGCCATTAACTTGAAGTGAGGTTTGTTACAAACTGATTATTCTAAGCAAGAGAATTTCAAAATACTAAAAGACAATAAAAGATCTTAACAGCTAAAAAACGTTTTACTTAGAGAGTAGCTGAACAAAACCATTGAGATGTTTAATTTGTTTGATAACCACTGCATGGTTAGCTAATTTGGCTTAGAGAACCAGACCGCAGACTGGTTAGCTCAGTGGTAGAGCACCGGACTACCATGTGGGAGGTCGCGGGTTCAAGCCCCAGCCGGACCAACACTCAGGCTCTTTAAATAACTGAGGAGAAAGTGCTGCCTTTGTAATGACATCTGCAAATGGTTAGACTTTCTAGTCTTCTCGGATAAGGACGATAAACCGTAACCCCCGTCTCACAGTACTTTCACTTAATCTGATTTTGTGGGACATAAAAAGAACCACTAGGGACGTAACAAAACTCTGGCTGTGACCACCTCTAGTGTCTGTCCTAGATATCTACATTACTACATCTGTCTTTCCGCCGCTGACCAGGAGGCTTTGGCTTTGTAAGGGACCCCGTGTACCATTGTCCTCCCTTGGTTTGTCATTGCTCAAAATGTCGTAATAAATAGACTGCTAAAGGAAATGTTTGTGAGTTCTGATCCCACACTAGATTACAAACCAGGGTCTAAAAGTACTGGTAAAATATTATTGTGCTACGCTGTAGCTATGTTCCCACAATCTGTACAGCACTGAGAAGTGACATTACGGCACTGGCCTTCTTCCTTTGTACCCCAGGGCAAAAAAATGACCCACATATACTTTGTGGTCCAAATTTTATTTTGGTTTAAATTTCTTTCAATCCAGTTTATTTTTTTCAAACTAGTTTAGGTTTTTCAAACCAGTTAATTATTTTTAAACTGGTTTGTTCTTATCAACTGTCTAAAAAGGGCTTTTATTTCTGAGGCGTGGTTGAAAAAATGGGGTGTGGAATTTTTTGGGGATTACAAATCCCCTAGCACTACTTCAACCTTATTGAAATAGACTTAATGTGCCTGCAAATGTTCCAATCCACACTTTGACTTTCCTTGACTTTATTTGACTTTATTTGTTTATACATAAAAAAAAGGCTTTTGTAGCCAGCAGTTAGCCCAGCTATTCTAGGTGGGCTACTTAACTGACACTATTTAATAAGCTCACACACACATACACACACACACACACACACCAAGAAAAGAAAAAAAGTAATAATGATGAGAGTTATAACAAAACCAGTTACGCATATATAAAGATGTCTACATTACATTAGCCTGAGGGAAAAATAAGGATAGAGATTCACAAGAAGTCAAAGAGAAGCTCATTAGGTAAAATGCAAATATGAGCAGAAAGGTCAATATAGCGCAAATCAAAATTCACCTCCTCAGTTTCAAGAATCTTCAAAAGCAAGTGAGTCAGTCTCATGTCAGTGAGAGATCACCACACAAAGTTTGTCAGCACTTATCCCCTGTATACAGCTGTAGCATTAGACAGCTACTACTGAAGTCCTGGGTGCTCTGAGAGAGTACTGTAACACATACATAGATAACCTGTGTAACTTAATCAAGGCTGTGCTCTAGCAGTGCCCAGGGGCCCCTAGCGACTTACTTTTGCCTTTGGTTGACAAGGAAATCTTAGTTTTTTCACACAATTATTATGCTGGGCACCCTGGATTTCAAAGGTTCAGAGTTTTGGGCTCACAAAAATTTTTGTTAGAGCACAGCCTTGTTAACATCATGTGAGATTGTAAAAAGGTAATTAGGTTGTAAATTTAAGTGATGTCATACAACAATACAATACAAGGGTGGCCACAGTTTCACAACTCTTATATTACATGTATGTCAAGTGGCTAATTGATTACTGTAACATGTAAAATGTCTGTGGTACAATTTACAACCTTAAAATTGTTACCACTAACTAAATTATCCATTTCTTGAGTTATTTAATAAATTATAACTGGTAGCTGGCATGACCAAAGATGAGTTCTGATAAAACAACATACAGGCTTTGTAGTACAAACATATATGTTGTGGTATGCAATTTACTTTGTGTGAAATTACTTCATACCAGTATGAAATTTATTTCTTTTGTCTCCTATGAATGATTAGGGTTAGGAGACAAAGGAAATAAATTTCATACTGGTATGAAATTAAGTAAATTTCATACCACAACATATACAATAGCATTACAGCATAGTCTCCCTAACCCTTCCATAAAAGCTAATCATTAAAAAACAGGGTTTAGGCCTAAATAATAAGATCAGTGCCTAACCCTACCCCCTAAACCCAATCCGTAACCCCCCTAAGCACTAACCCTAACCCTTTACTTAATGTTTTTTGTGTAACTTTTTTGAGGTACAGCACTTTACATGTAAGTTCAGTCAAAGAAAGGAAATAAAGTTTGTGTATTGAAGAAAAATGTCCCATGATTGTGAAAAAATAAACTGGTTTGATAAACATAAACTAGGTTGAAAAAAATAAACTGGACTGAAAAAATTTAACCAAAATAAAATATGAACCACAACATATATACTCTTGGCCAAGAGTGGGAAACAGATTTCCTGGTGCTGTGGTCTGCCCTACTCTCAGGGTTGGGTGGATGCTTGGCTGTGGGCTAACCACCTTTCATTTAAAAACCCTTCAGAAGGTCACTGAAACCAGCTATCCAAAGGGCTATTGTATATATGCCAACTCTCACAGATTATCCAGGAGTCTCCTGGATAAAGAATGAATCTCCCGGATAAAAGCATTAATATTTCTAAAAGGCACTAATATTTAAATTTAGATTTTCCAAAATCCAAGAAACATGGTTTCGTTGCTGTACTTTAGTGCACAGTTTACCTAAGCTACCACAATCTTTTACAGAAACCAAAAAAATGTGTTTTTGTCATCCTTGCCATTGGAAGGGGGATGACTACAGTGTAGTTTGAGAGAAGTGGGTACATCAATTTTTTAGGGGGTTAATAATGGGAGGATTGACGCAAAAGAACAAATCTCCTGATTTCAACTCTCCAGAGGTTGGTATCTCTGCTAATGAATAAAGGGAATTAGTTTCTAAAGAAACTGTGGTGCTGCATCAGTGGGAGAGTGAAACACAAAAATTTGGTTTATCAACAGAGTTGATAATGTAAATTGACCACCGTACAGGGATTCGATTAGCTTTGGTCAATTTACATTATCAACTCCATTGACAAACCAAAATCTCTGCTAATGGCCGTGTATAATAACAACAGCAACAACAATTTTATTGACACTCCCCTGGTGGTGCTTTCTGGTGACCATACAGAACTTACTAATAATAATGTGTATTAAAGCAGATATTAATATATGTTGTGGTTCAAATTACATTACCATACCCAAAAACAAGGGAGAAGAAAATTAAATCAAGGATGCAATTGAACCACAACATATAAACTGTCACTTTCACTAAAATAGTTGTTTGCTACAAAGTATTTCTCAAGTGAGTTTGACTAAAATGTCACCTTAGCTCCTTCTGTATAGCCTGCATACAGGCTCTTCATTTGGGCAATTCAGAGAGGTTGGTGCTTGGTTAAATGCTAAGGGATTGGGCCAAATCCCACCATTAATTGACACAAAAATCCTCTCTGTGTTGCCCAAATGAAGAGCCTGAATGCAGGCTACTTCTGTGAAATGCATTGTTTGTATGAGCAGTTTAAGCAATTGAGCCCACAGATTGATTGATATATATATTTGTTTTAAAATGTAGTGATTCCACTATAGTAAAGACTAGCTAAAGGGGGAATCAGGAAAATGAAAAAAAATTGTAGCTTACTCAATTACATTTTGCTTGCACAAGAACAAATACATGATATATCTTTAATCTACGTCAAATGATTCCCCAAACAAGCCGAGTTCAGACTGTACATGCAGTCATAATTTACCATTCTTTGAGACAAACATATTAGCTATTATCAGAATGCATGTTAGCGCATTTTCTTCTTCAACAGCAGATGTAGATGCAGTTACAAACTCGTGTATTAAAAGGTATAAATTCCAAACATCAAAAGGCCATTGATCTCCACATAAAATGAAAACGGGATTTTTTGAGTGACGGACACAAAGCCAAATTAAAACAGATGTTTTGTTTAGCTGACATGACAGCTCAATTTCATAGATAAAAGGAACAACGTACGCGTGACCGTAAAATCAAGTCTATTGTTTAGCTTATAAGTAATAAGTTATTGCGAAACAAAACCTAAGATGATTGAATACACTTACCCTTATCTTCTGGCTGATTTCGTTGCCGATTTCCATGTCAAATTCCAACAAAATCAACACACATTCCCTCAATGCTTACCAATTTCCAGTCAACTTACACGACGCGGCGAGGTCACATGGCCATTGTATTTTTTCGCGGTAAACAGCTGAATTCCACTACCGCGTATTCAGTTGCCTGTCGGAAATTCCGTCAATGCATCGGAAGTGTTCGGTTTCCGAATCTGGCGGACACCATCTACCAATCCACAAAGAGTCACTTCGTTCGTTGGTGAAATGGCGGTTTGTAGAAACTGTTTCCAAGGCATGGTTAACTCGTATATGTGTTCTTTATGGTCAACCCACAGTTACAAGAAGGACTGATTTTTCGGATTTGAGCCCCTTCACTTGGTCGGTTTTGCTGCTAGGTAACCTTATCCGAAAATGTTCAAACGTTTGTTCCACAAGAAACGCAGACGAGTTGACATCTCGGAACCACGAAACTTCGAGCACCGATTTCATACTGGCTATGACAAGGAAACGGGCAAATTTCAAGGTCTACCGCCTCAATGGGAAGCCTTGCTTGGAATAAAAAGAGACTCGCAAAACCGACCCAAGCCAATCGTCGATCCAGAAATAATCACGCAAGTTTCACCACTTCGAAAATCCCAATGGAATTTGATGAACTCCGAAAAACCAGATTCAAGAATTATTTCCGTATCTAGATCAAATTCTCTTCGAAATTCGTTTCGAATCACTCCCGACTCTAGGCCACCTGCGAGAAAACGCGAAAGAGTAAATGCTGGAGTCGGAGACGGTGTAGGTTTTTCTCGAGCAACGAACGGAAACGTTCCACGAGCGGACTTTCGCGAGGAACTCAACCGTCGTCGATTTTCACAAGGTTACGAACGCCCGCACTCTGAAAGATACCACAATCAAAATCAAAATATTCCAGCGATACAGAGAGAAACTTCTGCTAGTTCGGATTATGGCTCTGCAAGTACGGATTCTGCCGGAGAGAACACGGGAGAAGATCTTCGAAGTTCTTCGAAGACAAAACTCATGTACTCCGATTCCCCGTTACTCATGAACAATTCCGTAAAGCTCTGGAGTTAGTTGTCACTTCGAGTGGTCCGCCAGAAAACCTGGAAAATTTTATTAAAATCGGCGAGGGTTCGACTGGAGTAGTTTGTCTTGCTCGAGATAACAAGACGGGAAGGCAAGTTGCAGTGAAAAAAATGGATCTGAAAAAGCAACAGAGAAGAGAACTTTTGTTTAATGAGGTAAGATTTATTATCGGAAAACTTTAGTATTGATATTCTGCATTGTTTTGGTGAGCTTTCGCATTCTTGCGGTGAGCCTCTAACGCGATTTCAGCTGGTTCAAGGAAAACGTTTGTTTCCTAGGGTCTAAAATTTCTTCTAGAAATCACGATAGGTCACGCAAATTGCAGCAGCAAAGGGTTTTTGTGGTAATTGGTTGGCAAACTTTGATCTTCTAAGGGTTGAAACAAAACAAAACATAAAATCTCTTGTAAACTAATGACTTGTCACACGTTGCAGTCCGAGAGATATCAGTATTATTTGTAATTGTTTGCAGTTTGTAATAGAGTATTCCGCATCAATAAATAATGTAGGATGGTAATCAAAGCGTTCGATTTTCACTTTACGGTAATTGAATGTCAATTTCATGCCCCCGCCCAGGGACGTGTCCACTGTACATGTGGTTTTATGTTGTTATTTTTTGTGTAAACATAACTCCGTTCCTAACCTGCTTTGCAACCTTCTTGCTAATTGCGTTTACAATATTCAAGCACAGGGTTTCAGAGGAATATACTCATTTACTATTTCTTTTACTCAGTAACTTAACATTTGTAGCTATCATCAGCAAGATTGTTAAGGAAATTATATAGTTTTCTTTTTGTGAATGTAGGAGACAATTCCAAAACTTTTGTCACATTCGCTCAAGATTTCTTTTACAGTAAATGCAAGCTCTTTTGAAGATAAATTATAAACTGAGATGATAATTGAAATTGGCTTTATGGACAACTGGAGTCAATAATTAGGGACAGATTTGCTTTCGAAATAAAGACCATATGTTTGACTATACTTATTTGGTTTGATTTAAGAAAGATGAAGTAGGTCTTGTCGTTGTGTTTTATCCCGGGAAGAGGGGGCGGGGGGTGTACTCAAATCAAATCAAATCAAATAACTTTATTTTATCCCAGAAATATTAGTTGGGGGTGTGCGGCTTGCTTCCTGAAACCTTTACCCTGTTTCAGACCAAAATCTGCAATTTTCCCTGCTCTCTTTCAGACCTGACCAAAAATTCAATACCCTATTTCAGACCTACATGTATTTCACATACACGGTTGGTGTAAACATACATGTAATTTGAGAAGGGCTTTTGTTGATGGTCTTATCGCCTAATGATGAAGAAGTGGCTTCTTCTTAAAAAAACATACCCAATTATAGGACTAGAGTGCACAAACCATACCCTATTTTCAGACCGAAATGGTCGAAGTTGATACTCTATTTCAGACCAGAACTGGAAAAAAACCATATCCTTTGGGGCTGCACATACCTACATGTATATAGCCCATATAAGAGAGTACCCCCCCCCCCCCCCTAATCTGGGTGTCTTACTTAACAATTGGTTACGTCAGCGTTCGTTCATCGAGATATGAAGTATGCGGGAAGTTTGGAGAGCACGAAAGATGCGTAAGAACCCAAGTGCTTCATATCTCAATGAACGCATGCTGACACATGAACCAATTGATTTATAACATTTTCATTGCGGTAGTTAAAATAATGTGTAAAGAGAAATTCCCTCTGCTACATCATCAGTGTGCACAATAGGAATATGAAGCACGCTTGTGCAATTGAATTTGACTACACAAATTTACCAGCTACGTTATAACAGATGTTAAGATAATTACGTAGTGGTGATAAGCTGAACACCATATGAGAAATTACTCCAACCAGACATATGTCAGGAAAACTAGGATAACACAGGGAATAGACTGGAATATCTCTGTTGTTTTAAGACTTTAAATATCCAAAATACCCTATCTTTCAAAATATCTCTGCCTACCTACCAGCAGTCTTGGCCAAATTTCCTTCATGCAGTTTGCTTGAGTGTGCCCAAAAATCATGTCTCTAATATAGTCTCATACACATGTATCTGCACCTACAGTAAGATGTTTAGCCTTCACTCTTGGAAGTCCCCCTAACAACTTACCCTCCCACCCAACCACTAACCTATCATTTTAACTACATGTAGCTATTCAGTCAACAAATTAATCACCTTTGCAAGTATCTGCATGTAAAACTGTCAGCACAGGATGTAACATGGTACCTCCCTTGTGTTAGTTGTACAACTTGTCCCAGCTTTTCCTTTGCAAATCACATGGAATGGTTCATTTTCTGTGTAGCTGATAGCCAGCCTGCAACTTGGTCAGACTTGAAATCTGACTTATTTCTTAGGTTGATCTCATTTTTTCTGCTCTTTTTTTTCTATTTAGGTGGTGATCATGAGAGACTACCCTCACCCCAACATAGTGGAGATGTATGGAAGTCACCTTGTTGGAGATGAACTGTGGGTGGTTATGGAATTCCTTGAAGGAGGATCCTTAACAGATATCATCACACACACATGGTATGCTCACCCTCCATGAGGAAGTTATGAAAATCCCCCCGCGAGAAAGCTGTGTACCCCCACCCCCAGTGGGAAGTTGTGCTCATTCCCATGAGGAAACTGTAACGTACTTGTAAGGCGATAAACTCATACGAGAATGAAGAACGCAATTCATTTAATGCAGTAAAACGCTTCGTCGACTACATGTGTTTACAGAACCGAACGCGGGAACACATCCGGGAACTTTGTACCACTTGCGTGAGCCCCTCAGGGACTGGGACTAACATCGTCACATCTCCCTTGTTTTGACAAAATATAATAAATAAATAAAAGACAAAACAAAAACAAAACAAAAAAAGGAAACAAACGACAACAAGCTAACAGAAAGAAAGAAAAACGAAATTCAACAACAGTCTCTTTGCAATAACTGACATGATATGATAATCGAGACCAACAAGACTTAGTATAAGAAATGCTCACTGTTCAGTCATCCTTTAAGTTTCTTAGACACTGAAATCGTTGAGGTAGGCTGGTCTCCGAACTGTTCTGCCGCTCCTGGTAGTAAGAGGAACAGGACTATTCGAAGAGGCCAGCTGGGCGTCCAGTCGTGAAAACTCTGCTGTCACTGACGCATCGGGCTTCTGCACCGCTGGAGATGCAGAAGGTACCACTGCTGTGTCCTCTGTAAGGTCTAACGAAGTTTCGGGGTTCAGGTCTGTTCCTTTTGTTTGCACAGTCTCATCATCTGAGATGGGTTGGTAATTTTCGGGAACCTTGTAAAGATGAGAGCGGTTGCGGCGATAGACCCTTCCATCTTCTGTGCGGACCTTGTAGGATCGTACCGCCACATGATCCTCCACTTGAGCCTTAAACCATTTAGACTGACCTGGCAAAGGTAGGACCCGTACCACATCTCCTTTCGTTAATGGGTGTAAGACCTTAGCTCCTTCATCATAGTAAACAGCTTGCTTGTGTATCCTACTTTGTAATTTCTTCGCCACATTGGGCACAACTCTTGGCTGAAGAAGCTGATCAGCCATGGGGAGTAAAGAGCGAGTCCTTCGGGAGAGAAGACGCTGTGCTGGGGAACTATCCATTCCTTCTGATGGCGTGTTCCTAAAATCCAGTAGAGACAGGTGTGAGTCATGGCCCGCATCTGCAGCTTTCTTTAAGATAGCCTTGGCTGTCTTAACACTGTTCTCCGCCTTTCCATTAGACTGTGGATATCGAGGTGACGTTTTGATGTGCTCAAACTGGAAATCTTTTGCGAAGCTTTGAAATTCGGCACAATCAAACTGCGGCCCATTGTCCGTAGTGAGCTTATCTGGCAGTCCATATCTTGCGAAATGAGGCTTCAACTTACTAATAATGTCTTTGCAGGTCTTGGAGCTCAACACATCCAGCTCAAAAAAATTAGAGTAGCGATCAGTGGTAACCAGGTAGTCAGTACCGTTCAGTTCAAAAAGGTCTGCCGAGATGCTCTGCCAGGGTCTTGTTGGTATTTCATGGCATACCAGCGGTTCTTTCTGTTGTGCCGGCTTGTAACTATTATGGATGCTGCATCTTGAGATGAACTCTGGAATCTGCTTGTACATCCCTGGCCAATAGAAAGCTTCCCTAGCCCTCCGAAGACAACCTTGGATACCCAGGTGGCTTGAGTGTATTTTATCAATAATGCACTGTCTCAGACTACGTGGTACCACAATCCTTTCACCCTTGAACACAACACCATCCTGTACTGATAGTTCCTCCCTGAAGTTAAAATAATCATGCAAAGAGGGAGGTACCGCTGCCAAACTCTCCGGCCAGCCCTCCTTAATGACGGTAGTTAACAAATCAAGTTCTGCATCACTTTCAGTAGCAACTTTTATTTCTGACAGAGTTGTTTGACGAATTGGCACAAACTCTGCCATGTTCACATACTCAGCCTCCACTTCGGTTGGTGACCTTATGTCAGTAACACCCCACACATCTTCTTGGACTTCTTCATCCTGACAGGTTGAAGGGAGGTAAGCTCTGCTAAGTGGATCTGCAATATGCATATCGGCGCCCTTACTGTATGTTACCTCTAAGTCAAACTTCTGTAACCGCAGTAACATTCTTTGCAGCCTTTTCGGTGCACTCAGCAGACTCTTCTTCATTATGAATTCGAGGGGTTTGTGGTCAGTTTGGATGAAGACCTTTCTTCCATAGACATAGCTTGCAAATCTTTCAACACCGAAGACAATTGATAACAGTTCTTTCTCGATCTGGGCGTAATTAACTTCGCTGACAGTGAGGGCTCTAGATGCATAGGCCACTGGATGGCCCTCTTGAAGTAAGCATGCTCCAAGACCACCCAGGGATGCATCACATTGAAGCACAGTCTTCTTCTCCGAATCAAAATACTTGAGCACTGGCGCTTTGGTTAAAACCTTCTTTACTTTCTCTAGGCACTTTCCATGGACTTCCTGCTCCCAAACAAATTCGTTTTCCTTCTTGACTAGATCTCTCAACGGCTTGACCAAGTCGGCGAGGTCAGGGGCAAATTTTTGCAGGTAATTCACCATGCCAAGTATTCTCTGGACACCTTGCTTGTCTGTGGGGGCTGGCATGTCGTCAATGGCTCTCAGCTTACTTGGATCAGCGCCTAGACCCTCTGAAGATACAACGTGACCCATGTAGGTGACTTTCTTCTGTCTGAACTGCATCTTATCCGCATTTAACTTGATGCCCTTGTGCTGGCATCGGGTAAGCACCTCTCTCAGATTGCGGTCGTGATCTTTTAGGGCTTCCTCATCTGTGTCACCTGATCCAAAGACAAGGATGTCGTCTGCTATGACCCTCTGTCCTGGTAGCCCTTCAAGTGCTAAATCAATTCTTCTCTGAAATTCCTCCGGAGCTGGAGATAACCCAAACGGCATTCGAAGCCAGCGATATCTTCCCCAAGGTGTTCCAAAAGTGGTTGCAAGACTGCTCTGCTCATCTAATTGGATATGCCAAAAACCATTTTTGGCGTCTAATACTGTGAAGACACGAGCCTTAGATAACAGGGGAAGGACATCATCTATTGTAGGCAGGGGATAATGGTTTCTGTGAAGTGCTTGATTCAGTGGCTTTGGGTCAATGCAGAGTCTGACTTTACCATTCTTCTTTGTTGTCACTACAATTGCTGAGCTCCAATCAGTGGGTGTATCAACTCTCTGAATCACTCCAATGTTTGACAGCCTGTCGAGTTCTTTCTTAAGTGGCTCTTTCAGGGCAATCGGTACCCTTCTCGTTGGCAGCTGAACTGGTTGTACATTCTTGTCAATCTCCAGATGGAGTTCTCCCTCCAGTTTTCCCTCCCCTGAGAACAAATCTTTGTACTGAGACAGGCAATCCTCCTTTGTGAAAGCTTCACTTTCAACAACATGGCAGTTCATAGCAAGTATATTCTGTTTGTTAATGGTCAGAAGCTGTAGTTGCTCACTTGCTCTCAAACCAAGAATGGACTTGCACATACCGTCAACAATAAGAAACTCAATGCTGTACTTTTTTCTGTTCTTTGGGTTGATTACCCTGAAGCGTTTCTTGCCCAGAGGCTTAACTTCTGACTGGTTATACATAACCAGAGTCACTGATGTTTTCTCCAGGTCATCTAGCCCGTTCTCTCCAAATAGGTTCTCCACTGTTTTGCTGGCCATGATGTTTACTGTTGACCCACTATCCAGCTGGAACTTCTCTTCCAGTCCGTTGACAAGTAGGGTGGCAAAGACTTGGTTTCGGCTACCGGTTGAGGTGACAGCATTGAGCTGTTCCTCAACTTCAATCACTGCTACATACTCTTCATCTTCAGATTCGCACTCCATGGACAAGACTTTTTTCTTAGATTCATGACAGCAAACAGCAAAATGGTTAGGCTTACCACAGTTCTTACACGAGTTTCCCCAAGCAGGGCAGTTTTTTTTAGCAAAAGGGTGCTGTCTGGCACAAAACTTGCAGACCATCCTTTGACCTTTTGCCTCAATTGGGTTGCTGGCTGCTGGACTAGTCTTGTTTTTCACAGTAGGTGTCTTCTTCTCCTCCTTCACATAGCGCACATCTTCCTGATTCATGACTTTAAGTTGTCGAGCTGAAGTCTCAGAAGATCTGCAGATATCTAAACATTGACTTAAGGTGAGTTTACTTGTCTGGAGGAGTTTCTTGCGAGCTGAGTTATCACTAATTCCAACCACCATTCTATCACGAATAAGCGAGTCGGTGAGGGAACCATAATTACAAGTCTTGGCGAGCTTCCTTAGTGCTGTGACATAAGCATCAACTGATTCACCTGTCTCCTGGTCCCTGCGGTTGAAGACATATCTCTTGTAAGTCTCATTGCATTCACCAATGCAATAGTTCTCCATCTTTTCGAGGATGATCTCTGGATCCTTTCTTTCGTCGTCGGTGTCGAATTCCATTGCATCGATAATATCCAACGCATCTGGGCCTATACAGGTGAGCAAGGTTGCGGTTCTCCGTTCCTTGTTCCTGTTCGGATTTTCCAAGTCTATAAGTTGAGCAGCGATCTCATAATTCGACCATGCACGTCTGAAGCGTTGCCACTTAACCTTGAGATTTCCACCACTTAATTCTAGCTTTTCCGGAAGCGGTATATTTACAGGCACAGTGATCACAGTGGGTTGAGCACCCGGTAGATTCTGAGCAGAGGTAGAGCTTTCTACTTCTTCCGGAGGTGGCATATTCAATCCACACAAGAACAGCACCGAAAGGATAAACAGAAGGACAGCAAAATTGGCTTTACACAACTCACCAAATCTGCTCCAGTCAGGAGGACGAGCGACAGAATTCAGCACAGTTTCTTCTGACACCATGTAACGTACTTGTAAGGCGATAAACTCATACGAGAATGAAGAACGCAATTCATTTAATGCAGTAAAACGCTTCGTCGACTACATGTGTTTACAGAACCGAACGCGGGAACACATCCGGGAACTTTGTACCACTTGCGTGAGCCCCTCAGGGACTGGGACTAACATCGTACCTGTCCTCCGATGGGGAAGCCATGATCATCCCCCGTGAGGAAGCTGTGAAGTTGAAGCAGTGGTCATTCTGACGTCCGATCTCACCCCATAAAAGAAAATAATATAAATTGCCATGAAACTTTCTGATATGTGTATGTGCAGTATATGAATACACATGACAGGTGTACAGTACATCCCTTGTGAAGGAGCTATGTTCTCCTCACCTTCTTCCCCATGAGAAAGCTTTGCCAATGTCTGATGCATGTACCTTTTCAGATTACAGTCTTGTTGGTGTGGTATAATCAGGGTGTTCATTAGGCATTGGAGATCGGTGAATTCTCTGGCTACTACACAGAATTCTGCTAAATTTCGCTTGCTCCCTGAAAGAGCTTTGCCTTTTCATAATAATTCTCCTGTTACTTTACACTATTCTCCTGTTACTACAATTCTTAATGAAAACCGTGATAATTCCAACTTTTTTATTAATGGACATAGGAATCCAGTGGAAGTTTGAGCAGAAATAACAGCCTTTAAGATCGCAGGACTTCCAAAACTTATGATGGGAATAAGTCAAAGCTAGTGGGCAAAGCTGGACAATACATGTACAGATTGAACAATTGCTGTGTCCATTTTGCTACAGTCCGAAGTCTTAACTCAAAAAAGAGGTCCTGGTTTCTGGAAATTCAATAACTCGTTGCTAGAAGACTCCACCTACATTGAATCGTTAAGAAAACAGCTACTAGATTTTAAGGCGAAGTATAATGATTTAACTGATCTTGGTTTGAAATGGGACCTCATCAAAATGGAAATTAGAGGCTATACCGTAAAGTACTAAAAGGCAAAAAAAAAAAAAATAGAGACAAGGAATTTTTTCTGCAAAGAAAAGTGAAGGAATTGCAAGCTCTAATTGAAAAAGGGCGAAATAGAAACAGAAAGACCATACTTGAGCTTGAGCTAGTAAAGTCCTGCCTTAAGAAAATAACTATGCTGAGAACGAAAGGCACAATTTTAAGAAGCAAGGTACAATGGCACGAACAAGGGGAACATAATACTAAATATTTCTAGGGTTTAGAAAAATGAAATTCTCAGAGGAAAAGAGTCACAAAATTAAAGATAGGCGAGAATGTTTACACAGATGATCAATTTGAAATTTTGGAAGAAGAAAGACGATTTTATGAACATCTATATAAATCCACATGTACAGGTACCGAAAAATTTAAAGATTCGCCTTTTTTAAATTCTGAGAACATAACCAAGCTAAATGATGACGATAGACTTGCCTGCGAAGGTCATATTACAGAAGAAGAATGCCTAAAAGCTCTAAAAGACTTCAGAAATTGCAAAACACCGGGTACTGATGGTTTCCCAGCTGAGTTCTTTCGCTTTCTCTGGCCAGAAATTTGGAAAGAAATGACGGAAAGTTTTAATTATGCGTTTGAAACTGGAAAACTGTCTATAAGTCAATGACGTGGAATAATCTCACTTATCCCAAGAAAGTCTTAAGGGTCATGCATGGGTCGATAGAATTCAGGACCAAACGTTCGCCTCCTGGAAAGTAATTCCAGACCATGGTACAAGGGCATACAGCAAGCTTGCCTTCTTACTGACCTGCAACTACAATACTGACCTCCTTAACTTAGATAAACTTCCACCTTTTTACAGAACAATTCTAACCTACTGGCAAGAGTTCTAGTACTTGTCTAAGAGCAATGCCCATAATTATAGTTCGGAAATCTTGTGGAATAATTGTAAGATTTTGATTGACAAGAAACCTGCGTTCTACAAGGACTGGTACTCAAACAATATCATTTACATTTATTTAGTGATTGTTGAACGAAAATAACAATTTTCTTAGCCTTTCAGAATTTAATGCAAAGTTCAATCTGAATATGCCCTTTACTATATACTGTGGTCTGGTCGATGCTATTTTGCTAATCTGGAAGAGGGACGTAAAAAATCAGAATATATGTAACGTAGATGTTTCTCACTCAGCAAAGTCAACAAGAGCTATTTATTCCACAATCCTAGAAACGAAATATGAGCCCCCAACGGCGGAAAGTAGGATTCTGAGACATGGTTTCTCCAAGAATGATCTGCATAAGGTCTATAACTTACTGTTCAAAACCACAAAAGAAGCTTTAAATGTTTCAGTACAAAATTCTACATAATATAATTCCTACTCAAGTGAGATTGCACTGAGATGGCATAAAAGACAACGATCTCTGTACCTTTTGCAAAAGCGAGAAGCAAACTCTAAACCACCTTTTAGTCTCTTGCAACTACACTGCCTCCTTCTGGAGCCAGTTTCAAACCTGGTGGTATCAAAAATCTAAGGAACATATCTCGTTAAATTTAGGAAAAATCTTGTATGGGTGTTACGAGAGATCGGCTAAGAGGCAGGCACTAAATTATTGTATTCTTGTTGCAAAATATTATATCTTTTGCACTGGTGGGCACGAGGACGGGCTACATTTTCATGCGGCTGCATGAAAAACTAGTCATATTGAAGGAAATTGCTAAAAAACACTATCAAAGCTCTTCCAAAAGTGGGCTTTTCTTTTGTGATGTTTTTCTTCTTTAAATTTTGATTGCACACTATATCTTTGATTCAATATTATTGTTACTAAGCTACGTTACGCGCGCTCTACATTGTTCGTGTATTTCTTGTAATTATTGTATCTGTCAAATTATAATAATAATAATAGTAATAATAATAATAATAATAAAATCAACAAGTTATTTCCCTGTATCTGATAACATAAATTACATTGAAAAAAGGAAATAAAATAATAGAACGGGTAACTATGAGAGCTAAAGAAAATAGGAAGCTGATAGTAAGAAAAGATAAGCCTGCAAAAATGGTTTTTTGGACAATAATACTGAATAACTTGGTCTGGGGAACTTAAGCCATGTTAAACCCCTCCGCAAATCATTGAAATGGTAATGGCATATTGCTGGTAAGTCTGAGGTTCAAAATGGGAGACCATGGGGGATTGCACATTTATGGTTGCAGCCCCAGTCTTGTGGAAAAGCCTTCCTCCTCCAGTAAGACAAGCTACAGGTAGTTGGTAGTTTTACTATGCTACCTGTAATGCACTTTTGATTATTCTTATAGAAAAAGCGCAATATAAGTATTATTATTATTATTATTATTATTATTATTATTATTATAAACTCCAAATACATCTGTTAAAACTGTGTTGAATGTTTCCTCATAGCCTAACAGAGGAGCAGGTTTCCTGTGTATGCCGTGCAGTGCTGAAAGCCTTAGCATTTCTTCACCCTCAAGGAGTCATCCACAGAGACATCAAGAGTGACAGTATCCTTCTCACCACAAGTGGACAGGTTTGTGATTCCTTCTGTCTTGATTTTATTGTTTGTTTTAGGGAGTTGAGAGATTGAGGATGAAAGATTTAAGGATGTTCTGGATTGGTACAGTTGTGAACACAACTTTAGTAGTTGCTAAAAGAAAGCCTGGAACCTGTACAAGCCTTGCAGGCTTATGTTTTGTAATTACTAGTAAAGTAGCGTAGAGTACTGCACCGGTATTGCAGAGGTCGCTGGTTTGACCCCTATTAAAGCCTGAATTTGCTTTGTTTAGGCTTTATTTCCAATACCGCTTAATTAAACAGTGTTCATAACTGCGATGATCATTCCCTCCATACTAATAAGCATTAAAAACTGCCAACATTACCCTCATATCATATTACTCAAGGGTTTTACTCAGTATTCCAGGCTTTGCTGCCAAAAGAGAAACTACTTTATATACTCTCTGAAGTTACTAAGTCAAGCCAGAATCTGATAATTCAGTGTTGAGTCAGAATGCTGAAGGTTTGTGGTGGCCAGTGAAAAGGTAGCCTCCTTCGCAGCCATTGTTTGTGTCGGTCCTATTCTCCCTCCCCACCAACGTCTGCTGAACCGAGCTGGACATTTCATTCCCATTGTGTCTGAGTATCCAATCAGGAGGGAAAATAGAATGGATACAAACAAGGGCTGCAAAGGAGGCTACGGGAACTTAGCTACCCAAATTTAAAAGCCACCATGTGATTGGTCAGTTCCTGGAATGGAATGTTTGGCTCAGTTCAGCAGACATTGGTTGGGAGGGAGAATAGGACGGACACAAACAACGGCTGTGAAGGAGGCTAGCAAAAAGGTTGTTTCTCTCATCAAAATAATGCTTATTATAACCACACAAAATTGATCAACAATAATTTCTATCCCTATTATTGTAACTAAAGTAATTTCATCAACATGTAGTAATAATGCAGTAATGTCATTTTGCCCTTTTGGTTTGCTGGCCATTTCTTAACATCCTTTATTGTATGACTGGCTCTTTCAGCAGTCAAGATGAATGAATTCTGGTGTGGTGATTGGATACCCACAAGGTCAAGATTGAGCCATCTTGACTGCTCAGGATAGCCTGTTTGTCCCGTGTTTTACTGTCTTGTACTGGCGTCCTTTGAGTAGCATAATAAACTCTTTATTGACAAAGCTTGTTTGGTCAAGATGGCAGGATAATGGCCTCGTTCTTTTTTTTTGCATGTTTATGGACCTTGACTTCGTCTCGGTCCGTAAACATGCAAAAAAAGAACTTGGCCAATTTCCCACCATCTTGACCTCACACTTGACCACCAATAACCCATAAGTATAGTCTCTAGACTGCTAGGATTAATAAACATGTATGCATAACCACAATACTGACATGACTGTGGTGGAGAATCCACAGTGCAATTCTTCAGTTCAGTGTTTCTGGATCACATTAGAACTGAGTTTTGAAATGGCTCATACATACATACACTACTTTATTTACCCTCAGATTTAAGAGTAGCTTGTGCAGCTAAGATCTCCGAGCATTTAACCATCAGATAAGAGATAGACCACCACACCGGGAACTACGTCCCCTACTCTTTTTGAACAGTGTGTGGGTTCTTTTATGTCCCACAGAATCAATTATAAACAGTTGTGAGACTGGGTCTACGGTTTATCGTCCTTATCCGGGAAGACTAGAAAGTCTAACCATTTGCAGCTGTTATTACAAAGGCAGCACTTTCTCCTCAATTATTTTAAGACCCTGAGTGTTTACCCGGGCAGGTTTGAACCTGCAACCTCCCTCGCGCTAGTCCAGTGCTCTACCACTGAGCTAACTGGTCGGGGAGGGGGAGGGCTGGAGAGGGGAGGGGTGGGGAACAGGAGTAGCCAAGGAAAAACTATTTGACCAGGAATGAAAGCAAACTCAACCTCCTCACCAGTTATAAAACCTCAGAGGCCATGAGATGCTAAGTTGTTTTCTCTCGATTTTGGTAGTTGTGTCAATCTTGTTCCTACATGAGTAATTAAGAAGCTGAAAGATTTTGTACAGTAAATTTCCTTTAGTAGATTTTTTTATAGAGCCAAGGGTGTATGTATTTATTGTTTTGGATCACTTTAATTTTCCATATACTTTATTCTTCAGGTGAAGCTCTCTGACTTTGGTTTTTGTGCTCAAGTGACAGATGAGATGCCCAGGAGAAAGTCACTTGTTGGGACTCCATATTGGATGGCACCTGAAGTCATATCCAGGAATCCATATGGTACTGAGGTGAGAAAAAGAAGTCAAACAAGGACAACAAGAGTTTATTGTACCACAAGAAAAAAATATTACAAGTTAATTTACATAAAACATATTGGATAAATTAAATGAAGGGGCTACCGACCTCCCAAACAGTCTTTTGACTCTTACTTCACATTTCTGGAACATCAGCTCTGAACTTCAAAATTCAATGGGTACATTTTGCCTTCAGTTAATTTCAATCATTTACATTATGAGAACAATCTTAGCACATGATCATCACAGATTATGACCCTCCGAGACTCCAGCTGCAACAACTAGTTTGATGAGCTTTACATGCAATGTAACTGTTATCCGAGTCTTGGACAGTGGGAGTTACTGTATGATATAGTGTACTCTTTGCTTTGTGCCACAGAAACTTGACCCTGCAAGTCATGTTGGTCATGGGCAGCTTGTCTGATTTCATGATGCACCACTGACTGATACCTCAATAATTTCAGTTAGTGGCTTGATCAGTAATTTCTTTCAAGTCCAGATAAACCTAACATGGCTTAAATGAGTCATTACAGTAGGATAAGTCTTGTGGTTTCCTAACTTTCCAAAGAAGCATGTTTTTGCGTAATTGACATTCAAGTATTCCAATCTCAAATAGTGAATTATGGGAAACATGACATGGCCTGCTTGTAATTTGATTGTCTAATTGCTTCTCCCTTCTCACACCAGGCTGATATTTGGTCCCTTGGAATCATGGTGCTTGAAATGATTGATGGAGAGCCACCTTACTTTAGTGAACCTCCATTACAAGCCATGAGAAAACTGCGAGACATGGATCCTCCAATCACAAGAACGAATGAGGTGAGTATCAATCCTTAACAAGAACCACGGGAAAGTAACAAGCATTGATGTGAATGATCATAATTCAGGATTTCGTACATGAAATTTAGAAACACCTTGAATGGCATTATAAACAGCACCACAGGAGAGTACTGCTCAGTCAGTAGCTTTCATTTGAATGGTCACACTTTAAGATTTCATCCACAAACTCCAAAGTTAGAACCACCTTGTACAGCATAAGAAACAGCTCTACAGTAAAGTACTGCTCAGTGGCTTTCATTTAACCTGGGATCAGGCATTCTCTTTTTCTTTTGCTTTCACTGAATGGTCACACTTAAGGATTTCATCCCCAGGCTCAAAGGTTAGAACCACCTTGTACAGCATAATAAACAGCATCACAGTAAAGTCCTGCTTAGTAGCTTTCATTGAAATGGTCACACTTTAAGATTTCATCCACAGACTTAAAAGTTTGAACCACCTTGTACAGCATAATAAACAGCACCACAAAATGCTGCTTAGTTCATTTGAGTAAAATATCTCATTCAATGTTCCAGATAAGAGGGGGGTCTCGGGTCAAAAACCCTACAAGGTCAGCTACACGAACCGACAAATTAATAGAAAATTTATAATGGTTTGGTGGGAGCACTGGAAATTTGACCCAATGGAATTCCTTGTCAACACCCTGCCTTAAAATCTTATCTGGAACCCTGCCCATTTTAGGATTTCATGCACAAACTTAAAAACTGGAACTTCTTAACAGGTAAAGCCACATGTAATGCCTAAGCTAGCAACAGAGCTTTCAATGGACCTTAGTGTTGCTTGGTTACCAAAGGGATATTATTTGTTGTTTTCTCTTTTTTCAGATGTCTCCTCGACTGTTATCATTTTTACAAAGAACCTTAGTGCGTGATCCAGCCCAAAGAGCTTCTGCATTTGAACTCCTCAATCATTCCTTCATTCGTGGCACATCGAATTCATCATCCCTTGCTGATATGATGAAAAGTTTTCGACACAGTGTTTGTTAGCCAGACGCATCTTGCAATCATAAATAATTTGAGACCTGGACCCTCAATGCAGTTTGGATGTATGTATAATCTAGTGGCTGAATGAACTAAAAAGTCAGCTCACAAGTATGTGCAACTCTGTGAATGTTAGGCTGTGAACAGTCCATGTTTTTGTGCGACCAGATGAAGCCTTGTATTTTTAGTTGATTTGCATTATGTTTGCATTCCTTGCACATGTGGGAACTTATGAAAATAGACGACTGTCTGATATTGAGACCAGCTTGCTGAAGTATCATACGCAGTTGGCTGCTAAGTGATAACAAGCCTGTGTGGTTGTGGTAGTGAATATGAGTTCAATTAAATGCAGATATTGAATGGTTCATTGGAAAAGGGGTTAAGAGATGCTTTGGCTTTGAAATTAATCTGCGTATCTCATCAGAAAATTGATGTTAGCTCAAAACTGAACCAAAGTGATGGATGAATTCTTTTGAAGGCCAAACAAAAGAAATCAGTCGTGCATCAGATTTTGTTTCCCTTTATAGAGTTTTTTCATAAGTTGCAAGCTAGCTAATTGTAGAAAAAACAAAATAAGTACTGAACTATGGTTCCAAAGTAGTTACCAATCTGTATGTCAAAGTAGAGTTAATTTAGAGAAATTTGAATTTTAAGGACACTTCCATCCTTTTTCCATTAACTGATGATGTAGTTATTTTATAGCCATTGGCAGCTGCAGAAGTAATAGACAAATAGCTCTGTTTAATGAAGTAAAAAAACTTCTCATCATCTTTAAATCAAAATACATGTTCTACATGTAGTTGCTGTGTATGTTTTATTATAAACAATGTCTCCAAGATTTTTCATCCTGTGTTATTAATAATCTGCCGTTTTATTTTATCAAAAAGTAGGCATCATGGCAAGGGAATAACTGTATAGAGTGTCTCAGTGTAATGAATAAAATAATTTTTAAGACTTTACACTGGAAAGCTTTTAACTGTATGTAGTAAATACTGTGTAACGAGAATCCCGAAAGCAAATTATTTTTAATTAAGCTGACGTACTCCAGTCAATGTTCTCACATTTTCTTATTGCAATGACTGGGAGAATTTGTTTGATAATCAAAGCATTTCATTATTAGTGATTATTAAATGTACATTCATAACCTGTACATGTGATTTGATGAAGAAATTACAAAGGGAAAATAAGGCACACACAAAACACTCAGACAATCCACTACAACGCGGGTGCACGTCAGGTTGATGGTGAACTGTTTGGTCTTAGTCCGTTAATTTTTAACCTCAAATTTTAATTTTTAATCACCCTCTCAACTTCCCTTAAAATCACTCTCCCCTACCCCCTTTTCTTCTTGTTCACAAACACTCTAAAAATCACCCCAAAATTCTGAGATATTTATGGGGTTATGTGCTACAAAACTATGATGGCTTTTTTGGACTGCATGAAATTCCGATAAGATAACAAGGATAAAAGGTAAAAAAAGTGAAAAAAATGCTAGCATTCAGGTATATTGCCCCCTTTATCAAGTACTTGTATGATAAGGAGAGATTTGCAGATCACGTATAGGTCCTAAAGCTTAATACAATAGAAAACAGCATACTATGTTGTTTCATTGAAGTTCATCAAGATTATACAAGACAAATGTTACACACGAATGCCTTTTGAACCAAACTAGTGATTGCGTTAATTTGTACATGAGTACACCAACAACCATTATTGTACATACTCTCCTCTCTCAACTTACAACCCCCTGTTTTACTGAATAATAACAACAACAACAACAAGTTCAAATTCTTTCAAGTCAGTGTATAAATGAAGGCCTCGGAGCATAACCAACCTATGTTGAATTTTAGGTTTTCTGAATTTTTGCATGTGAACTGCAATTCGATTCAAAGAAGCTGTACCGGTAATGCATTTTTTACACATATTTCTATCTCCAAAAGGAAAAAAATCGGCGAAAAAAATACCAGACCATGTTTTTCAATCGAATTGCAGTTCACATGCAGAAAATCAGACAAATCCGAGCAAAATTGGAAAACGACCTAAAATTTGAAATAGGTTGGTTATGCTCCGAGGCCTTCAAATATGACCTTTTGACCCTAGTTCAATCAAAAATAAAGTTCTTTCGTTTTCTGCATCTTCTGCTGAACTGATTGTTTAATTGGGTTGGCTTTCTACAAGGTATCACAAACAAAGTTCCCTTTTCTTAAACAGGGTATCAAAATGGTGAGTGCAATTTGAGAACCTTCAAAATCACGAGTACTTATTAATCCCAAATTGTATGATGAAGTTGTGCCATTTTTTTTATTTAATATTATAGTTCAGTATGCCAAAAAAAAAGAAACACTGGTAATTCCCAAAATTGCATCTTAAGTTATTACATCACATTTTTGTCTAATTTCACTCATCACAACATTCACTGAATTTGCCATGTTTGGCTAATTGCTCAGGTACCATTACAATGGAAACTTACTCAAGCTACTTCACCAAAAATCTTTCTACGAATTGATCAATGCCTTCTCATGATGTTCCTTGGCTTGACTGTACCAACAGTACCCAAATTATTATTATTAACAGCTTGTTGCTATTAATGAATGTTGCTATTAACCCATTGACTACTGAGCATTTTGCTGAAAAACACCTTTTGAAGCCAGTTGAGCCGTTTTCTAGCCAGATTCTAGCCAAAAAGAACCAAAACTCTGTTTGCTGGTGGAGTTCATCGTGCCCTTCTGTTCCTGATGCTTGGTATTAGCTTTCCAAGTTCAGGCATGTGCAGAAAGCAAAATTTCGAGATAGTTCTTGGGTTGAAAAGTTTCACCAACCCCTCTCCTTGTACCTTTCGCTTTCTCTCCTCCCCTTTTCTTTTTCTTTTCTTGCCTTGCTTTCTCTTTCTCTTGCTGGGCATTTCCTGGGCTTTCTTTTGGTGGGAAAAGATTTGTGGAAAACCTTTAGGATCAAAAGATTAGGTGGAAGGCAGTGCAGGTGGGTAGTGGAACAAGATTTTCATTCAAATTTTTGCATTAACGTCACTTGGTTTTTTCGCGTGTTCTCTGGCCTGCTGGACGGAATCGTGCTCATTTTGGTATGGTTTGAAAGATCTCTTCCCCCTACACATGCTACATGTAAACGTTGTCCATGAGCATTAAAACTGATGACGTCACAAGCGGTACAACAGACGGGGTTCTGCACAGCAGGTTTTGGCACGGGTGCCAATGGGTTAATGAATGTTGAATAAATATATGAAAATCACATTTGAACTGTGGATTACAGTCTGATTTAATGTGAATGATCATCACAGTTATGAACACCACCTAAGCAGTAGTGAAAATAAAGCCTTAAAAAAATTGAAAAAAATTGTTTTCAGGCTTTCTTTTCACTACTGCTTAGGTAGTGTTCATAACTGCGATGATCATTCACATATTAAATTACTACCGAAAAAGATAGACTGGAAATTCAAAGACAAGCGTGACAGATGACTTTGGAAAAGGTGAACGCATGTGGTCACATTCCTTTCTCCACAACTTTGAAACAAACTGATTTGAAACTCAAAAGCGATCTGCAACATTGGAATATCTTCCTAGGAAGAATTCTGATGCCGCGTCTCTGCCTTCCACGATGATGGAGTCTAAGATGATTGTTTCCTCTTAAGCTTTCATCTATGGATTTCCCGCAAATTAGAGTTTGTCCCTGTTTACAGAATACGCCATTGTTCAATCCTGCACAGGAATGTAATCACATGCATTGACCTTTTGGATTTGAAAAACAAAGCCACGTTACCAAAATTGTTGACGTTTGGCACCAAAGTAACCTGTCATGTTTGTCCCTAAATTTGCAGTCTACCTGTTTTGGTAGTATTAAAACTTGTTGCTACAATACTGCATTCCTCACCATAAATCTTTCTGTGAATGATCAGTGCCTTCTCAAAATGTTCCTTGGCTTGACTGTATTGTGCAGTGGTATAACAAACAGTTCCCAAATTATTATTAATAGCTTGTTGCTACATGACTGTGTTCTTCACCAATGCCTTCTCATGATGTTCTTTGGCTTGATTGTATTGTCCATTGGCATAACAAACAATTCCCAAATTATTATAGCTTGTTGCCTCATCACTGTGTTTCTCACCAAAAATCTTTCTGCAAATGAACAATGCCTTCTCATGTTTCTTGGCTTGACTGTATTGTCCAGTGCCACAACAAACAGTTCACAAATTACTAAAGCTTGTTGCTACATGACTGTTTTCCTCACCAAAAATCTTTCTGTGAATGATCAATACCTTTTCATGATGTTCCTTGGCTTGACTGTATTGTCTAGTGGCATAACAAACACTTCCCAAATTATTATAGCTTGCTGCTACATCACTGTGTTCCTTACCAAAAATCTTTCTGCAAATGAACAATGCCTTTTCATGATGTTCCTTGGCTTGACTGTATTGTCCAGTGGCATGACAAACACTTCCCAAATAATTATTATAGCTTGCTGCTACATCACTGTGTTCCTTACCAAAAATCTTTCTGCAAATGAACAATGCCTTTTCATGATGTTCCTTGGCTTGACTGTATTGTCCAGTGGCATGACAAACACTTCCAAAATTATTATTAATAGCTTGCTGCTACATCACTGTGTTCCTCACCAAAAAATCTTTCTGCGAATGAACAATGCCTTCTCATGATGTTCCTTGGCTTGACTGTATTGTCCAGTGGCACGACAAACAGTTCCCAAATTATTATAGCTTGCTGCTACATCACTGTGTTCCTCACCAAAAATCTTTCTGCGAATGAACAATGCCTTCTCATGATGTTCCTTGGCTTGACTGTATTGTCCAGTGGCATAACAAACACTTCCCAAATTATTATAGCTTCCTGCTACATGAACGTTTTCCTCACCAAAAATCTTTCTGTGAATGAACAATGCCTTCACATGATGTTCCTTGGCTTGACTGTATTGTCCAGTGGCATAACAAACACTTCCCAAATTATTATAGCTTCCTGCTACATGAACGTTTTCCTCACCAAAAATCTTTCTGTGAATGAACAATGCCTTCACATGATGTTCCTTGGCTTGACTGTATTGTCCAGTGGCATAACAAACACTTCCCAAATTATTATAGCTTCCTGCTACATGAACGTTTTCCTCACCAAAAATCTTTTCTGTGAATGAACAATGCCTTCACGTGATGTTCCTTGGCTTGACTGTATTGTCCAGTGGCATAACAAACACTTCCCAAATTATTATAGCTTCCTGCTACATGAACGTTTTCCTCACCAAAAATCTTTCTGCGAATGAACAATGCCTTCACATGATGTTCCTTGGCTTGACTGTATTGTCCAGTGGCATAACAAACACTTCCCAAATTATTATAGCTTCCTGCTACATGAACGTTTTCCTCACCAAAAATCTTTCTGCGAATGAACAATGCCTTCTCTTGATGTTCCTTGGCTTGACTGTATTGTCCAGTGGCATAACAAATACTTCCCAAATTATTATAGCTTCCTGCTACATGAACGTTTTCCTCACCAAAAATCTTTCTGAGAATGAACAATGCCTTCTCTTGATGTTCCTTGGCTTGACTGTATTGTCCAGTGGCATGACAAACAGTTCCCAAATTATTATAGCTTGCTGCTACATCACTGTATTCCTCACCAAAAATCTTTCTGCGAATGAACAATGCCTTCTCATGATGTTCCTTGGCTTGACTGTATTGTCCAGTGGCATGACAAACAGTTCCCAAATTATTATAGCTTGCTGCTACATCACTGTGTTCCTCACCAAAAATCTTTCTGCGAATGAACAATGCCTTCTCTTGATGTTCCTTGGCTTGACTGTATTGTCCAGTGGCATAACAAACACTTCCCAAATTATTATAGCTTCCTGCTACATGAACGTTTTCCTCACCAAAAATCTTTCTGAGAATGAACAATGCCTTCACATGATGTTCCTTGGCTTGACTGTATTGTCCAGTGGCACGACAAACAGTTCCCAAATTATTATAGCTTGCTGCTACATCACTGTGTTCCTCACCAAAAATCTTTCTGCGAATGAACAATGCCTTCTCTTGATGTTCCTTGGCTTGACTGTATTGTCCAGTGGCATAACAAACACTTCCCAAATTATTATAGCTTTCTGCTACATGAACGTTTTCCTCACCAAAAATCTTTCTGCGAATGAACAATGCCTTCTCATGATGTTCCTTGGCTTGACTGTATTGTCCAGTGGCACGACAAACAGTTCCCAAATTATTATAGCTTCCTGCTACATGAACGTTTTCCTCACCAAAAATCTTTCCGCAAATGAACAATGCCTTCTCATAATAATCCTTGGCTTGACTGTATTGTCCAGTGGAATGACAAACACTTCCCAAATTATTATAGATTGTTGCTATAGATCTGTGTTCCTCACCAAAACCTTTTCTACAAATGATCAATGCCTTCTCGTAATGTTTCTTGGCTTCGCTGTACTGATCATTTTTTTTAGCAAAATGTCCCAAGATAATGAAACATAGAGTTAAAACATGAAGCTTGTCAGGAGACATGTCTGTGGGAATGTTTAATTCCTCATGTAGTATGTCGCTCAATCCCCTCTTTGAGTTGACAACATACTGAAGTAAGTCATATGCACAGTTTAAAAACCTCTGTGTGGCCATTAGGTTTGATAGGTGGAAACATGCCACAGTAGTGTAACAAAACCATAGCACAACTTTGAAAGGGCTAATAAATTGGGATAAGTTGCTGAGAAGATCTACTGAGGAAGTTCCAGAAAGAGCAAAATCAGACACAGTTATGTTGTGGGATGCAAATTTAGTAAATTGTGCAAAGCCCTGAGGTTCAAATGACACGCTCATAAGTTCTGTAAGTTCAGGTGTGAAAATTGTTATGGCTGTTGCTACACAATAACATTTCTGTGAGGAGTTGGACCCAAGTATTTCCATTTTTTTAAGCACTTGATGCACAACACCATGGAGCTGTAATTGCTTAGATGCACCACCACCACCACCACCAGAAAAAGAAAGAATTAAAGACGATTTCAAGATTTTAGTCATAAGCACCTCTTTAGCCATTTCCTCTTTTGTGTAAGCTTTCACAAACTTCACAACAGTTTCTAATGAGATGGATTCTGAAGCACACATTGACAAAAAGGTGAATGTTTGATGAAGGACATCACAACTTGTCATAACTCTCTGGATTGCCATTCGAATAGCCTCTGTCATTGTCTCTGAATAGGCAGGCGCACTCACATTTGCAAGAAAATCTTCAGTGCATTTCCCTTCACCTTGATGCAGTTTTTGTAAATAGTCTGTCCAGCTAAACTTTGGAGAGCTTCCAGAACTGACAACTGTTTGCACATAAAACGCAGCAGCTGCTAATGGCAGAGGCTGATACTCAAGAACCCTAGCAACCTCCTCCGCTTGGTTGTCGTCACAAATTTTTGATACTTGTGTCAACAACTCTATTGCATCATCCAGGTGTAATCCTTCATTAAGTGACACATGGGAAGTGTGTGGAGCATTGGAGGGAATGTTACTACCATCTTGAGTAGTAATCAACACCTGACCATGTCCCCATTCACAGCTAGCAGTCTGGGGCAGATAGATACGTATTAATGCCAAGTCAACAACATTATCAGCTATAATTAACCAGTTTGCAAACTTGGAAATCTTTTGTGAAACCATGTGCATGGCCTGCCGAAGGGTGTCTTTGAGATCCTCTCTTCTTGACTTCTCCATCTCAGAAACTGTATACTCCGTTATGCCCAACCTTTTAGTGAGGGCAATATAAGACTTGACAAGTGTCTCAAGGGTTTTGGCATTCAGGGTTGCAACAAATATGGGGTCTTCATATGACCTTGAATTGTAGAAATCTTCTGCAAGTTGACTGGCAAGCTGACTTTTTCCACTTCCAGGAATTCCTGATATATAAATGGTGCCGACTGAATTATTGCTGTTTTCATGAAGTTCTTGCATCTTTTCCTTGATCTTTTCAATGTCCCTTGCGCGTCTGATGAGTTTATGTGGGGGTTTAAAAGGAAGAACGCAAAACGACTCAATCTTAGCATTCAGCTCTTCTTCCAGACATTCATTTTTTCTCTGTATGTTTCGCAGCTGTATACAGCTTGCCCTTAAGCCAGTTCTGGAAATGTTCCTTTCCTTTCTGTAACGATTGGCTTTCCTTTCCAATTCACCTGCTTCCCTTCTGTAATATCTTACTTTCCTATTCAATTCATTCCCTTCTTTTGTGTGGAAAGTCTCTTGTTTTCTGACTGATTCAATATCTTTTGTTGGAAGGCCCAAAGCAGTGAATGCACGCAACACTTTCACTGCATAAGCTTGAAACTTGCCATTATCAAGTTTGGCTTCTTTGATATGAAAAATCTCATTTCTTACATTGCGGAGGGCATGGACATTATCTCGTACTTTTGCACTCAGGGGTGACGAGCTGGAGTTGCCAATGCTTCTTGAAAATAGAATAGCAAAGAACAAACAGCTGCAATCCCAGTTTGATGTGTTTCCCTCCTTGATGGATTTCAGATGTACAGCATTCTGTTCCTGACATTCAGGATATTCCATGCGGTGAAAATCATGGCCATTAAGCATGGAGTTTGTCCATCTTCGACCAAATCTTCTCTGGTATCGATTATTCCACTGCTGTCTGAAGACCTTTCTTAATCCCACCGGAATATGGTCGCAAATAATTGACACCATTCGAAAGTAATTCAACTGTTCGTGGGAATACATTGTAGATCTAATCCCTGTGAATGGGAGAGCTCATTATTAATGTGTAGTTAAACTATTATCAAACAGCAACATAATGAGTGGTAAATTACCAAAGTCTTGGACCTGCTAACAGCAAGATATTTAAATTATCAACTCTTTTGATAAACCAAATTTTTGTGTTTCACTCCCCCACCAACGCAGCACCACAGTTTCTTTAGAAACTAATCCCCTTTATTTTAAACAGGGCCTCTTTCAGTGATAGTGACCAACATTGTATTTCTGCTTTGAGATCAGAACTTCATCCAACAACCATATAATGAGAATAGAAGTTATGATCACCAAAGAACAAATTCTCTGAACTATTACCATATGAAATACAGTGAAAGATTACAGAGGAGAACATAAACATTGATATCAGGGCTCAAAATACCTATCACCCTAAGTTGGCTGATTGTCTTTTTTTCTCTCCAAAGTAGACATGGTAAACAAGCAGTAACAAAAAGAATCATAGGCTCCTCTGAGCCAGCTCATGGATGCATCTTGCTTCACTTATTGCGATCTACACTTGACTAGTAATGCAACCTCTTTCCCAGAGTCTATCTGGCTTATTATTCAAACTAGACTGGTTGTGATGTATTCTCGCCTGCATGCAACCTCCCAAAGAGAGCGTTGTGTGACACCTTGCATGGTAACTGTTTTTTGCCTCAATATTGATGCGGTTCCAGTCAAAGCCCACATCTGGAATCCCATCTGGAACTTGGATTTTTTTCGAGTTTCCATTTGTGGTTTCATGCATTTCTATCATGTTGTATTTCTTATTTCGCTCACTTTGGAGGTCTTGGATGGTTGCATCTTTGATATGCCTTAATGTGACTGCGTGATGCAGTTATGAGTGTGCTAGCCTGCGTAGCTGGCGATTTTGTCAGGGAGCACACAAGTGAGCGGAGAATGGGGATAATGGGGCAATGAAAAACCACCTACCCGGATTGCGGGCCTTTTTGAGAAGTCCATACGTTAGCGTACGGAGCGTTTTGATTGGATCAGAATCTATAAACGTCAATCAAGCATTTTGTTAATCTCCCAAGGGAGAGCTCCAAGGGAATGCGAGAGTCAAAACAAAATGGCAGAGAAAGTATTAGCAAGAGCCTTATCAAGCATCAACATTCGACGAGAAGATCAAGGAATTGTGTTGAAAGATGAGCAACAAACAGCAGTAAAGAATTTGCTTCATGAGACGTGATGGCCACTTTGCCCACGGGCTTTGGCAAGAGCATGATCTTTACAGTGTATGCGCTCACCAAAGAAATATTGTCCTCAACTTGAACGTACATTATTATAATTTCGTCATTAAAGAGCACAACTGACAACCAGATTTTGGAAAGGTTGTTTAATTACACTGCGATGGAGCTGTCGCCTGAAGTCAAACGGTAAATTTGGTGCGCAATTTACCTGGATTTATGATCCACCACCACTGCCCTGCAGAAACAGTGCTGGAGAGGACAGCAATGGCATACATGAAAAACAAATCATTTTATGTTCTGTCAACATTTTCGTCCAAATGAAATGCAAAAAAAAGACAGAAACTACAAAGCTTTAACTTTCTATAGTAACCAAAATCATTGCAAGAATACAAATAGAACTCGAGTTATGATTTTTTTCGGCAACACGAATGCACCATTGACTGACTGAGTTGACAGGAAAAGGGATTTGATAACGCAATTTTATTCAATGATGGAAAACCGATTTTCAACTTTTTGAATGGATTTTGTGAGTGCCAATCACGAAATCTAAAATCTACACATTTTTAGCTTTCCATAGAGACCCAAATTATCACTTTACGACGAAACTAACGAGAGTTAGAAATTTTCAAAACCAGAGCATTGGTGTTTGTTTATTCTGTGGGACGTTGGTCACTCAAAGTGTTGTTGTACTCATACACGGAAGTTTTTTCCATGTTCTGTCAACATTTTTGTCCAAGCGGAATGCAAAAAACATAAACTGCAAAAATTTCACTTTCCATCAAGACCAAACTTATTGAAAGAATAGAAATAGAACGCAAGTTATAGTTTTTTTTCAGCACGACAAATATTATCTTATTTCCGATGACAAGAAATCTTTGAAATCGTGACAAATTTTTGGGTTGAGATAGACGAAGTCTTTAATCTTCAGCTGGCAACAGCACAATTTGCAATATTATCATTGACACTTCTTTGAGGATTGGAAACCTTTTCTCCCTTGGCAGGCTTTTTTGGAGATTCGCTCACAGCCGCTAGGGGCATTTCGCACGAAACGCCCCTAGCAGCTGTGAGCGATGAGAGGCAGCTGTGTCCGCAGGCTACGGCTTTCGCCGCCATCGACTCAGGAAATCACATTGATTATTTGATTTGATTATTGGATCATCAAAAGCTGTCAACAGGTTGTCAAATTGTGAATTTGGGGGCGGCAGTCAAAATGGCCCCCAATCCGGGCAGGCAGTTTTTCTCCTTGTGGCTTCGCCGCTCGCTCGCGCGCTCCCTGACAAAACCGGCAGCTACGCAGGCTATGAGTGTGCTTGTCATTATTTGGCTGTGTGACCACGTGATGCGGTTCCAGTCAAAGCCCACAATTCACCCTTGCTCAGATGAGTAGCACAATCACCCCTCCCATTTCATGGTCACCCGGGTTTACAAGCGAATATCTCGCGTTAGGTTGCGAGGAACACCATAAGATTTTGAAATATATGGAATAAATGATAGTTCTTTTAAATGAACTAATCAATTTTCTAATCGTTCAAACCAAACAGTTTGAAAAATGCATTTTTTTGCGCTAAAATGTGCTAATTTTGCATGTAACGCGTAACACAAATGAGCATCTACGCGCGCATTCAGAAGGAGAACGTGCCTTGTATATCACCAAGCAGTTCCAAAACGGAATAAATCAATAAAGTAATAACTAAAAACACATCTGGTGAAGTTTAAGGAGAATTGCTTTATGATAAGGACAAAAAAATGAAATTAGTATTTCTGGTCCCCATGTAACGCACCCGTTGACTCGTTATACCTCTTGAAGGTTATTCGGTATTTGCAACTTTGTAAAATCATAACATGCAATAAATCCCCCTTAGCTGTAATGGGCTTTATTCAAGCAAACTATATCTGTTTGTTTGACCAAATAAAATTAAATGTAGCCGACGCGAGAGCGAATTGAAGTTGACTGAAACACATTTTATCTTTCCGCAAAAGAGCTAATTGTAATAGCAGCTCACCAAATTAAACGGGTTTCTTGATATAAACTCTTGCGGGAAGTGACATCGAACAGACAACCCTGTGTTGGGCTTGTATCGAGCTATCTATCCTCCAAATTGTAGCCGTTTTGACACTATTAAACGCGAGATATTCTTGATTGAATAAAACTGAAACACTTTCCGGTGAAATTGCTGTGTTCACAAAGCGTAACGAAGGAACAGCAAACGTGTAGGGTCGTGCAAACCATTTCGAATCGGCCATGGTTCTTCGCAGATTTAGCGGCGTTCGCTCGCTTTCTTCCCCAAAGAATCACACGTGTCTTATGTCAATAAAAGGGGTGGACTTGTGACAGTTTCAGGGCTTTTGTATTGTTTTTAATTGCGTGACATTTTCATTCTTCCACGTTCGTGCGGGTAACACTAATCTGCGGAACTGCAGACCGCGGAACCTGCGGAACCTGCGGAACCGCCGGAACCTGCGGAACCTATATTTTTTGTAATAAAATTAAAAAAAAAATAAAAATAGTAATAATAAAAATGTCTACGAGTGGTTTAGTTCTTAAAAACAACAGAGAAAGAAAAAAAAAAAAGAAAAGAAAAAGAAAAAGGGAGAAGGCAAACAAAAAAGATAGCGTACAACAAGGGGTATTTTTTGTCGGTCACCCATCCAAGTTCTAACCCGGCCGGATTGGGCTTAACTTCGGCGATCGGACAACGAGCACGCTTTCCTTGTGGTATCACACGCAGACAATACAAAGTATAAATGGTTCGCGTAAGTTGAAGAAAGCGAAATGATAAGCGAGAAATTACTAGAAATTCTAGAATTCACACAAACAAACATTAGCAACAAGTCGGTCATATCGTAGTCGAAAACTGAGACGGAGATAAATCAACACAATTTAAATCCAGGCTTTGTACGAGTAACAAGGGTAACACATCAAGGGTGAAACCAAAACTGATTACACATACATACTGGGGTCAAACTGATAAAAGGTCTTTCCTAACCTGTTAATTTTCTCTAGGCTTGACATTGCCACATCACTTTTGAACATAAATAGCTGAAGATGCTGTCAACAATTCACATGCCATGTGCGTGACTTGAAGCAAAACCCAAGTTCCCTACCTTTCCTTGGTTAGATTAATCACTTCAGGCTTGGAGTTCTTCATCCTGTTTCAAGCAAGGTCAGAGGCATTCAGTCTATTTGTGAAATGTAACCGATGTTACTCAGCAAACGACTGTTGTACTTACCCAGCATTGAGATGGAAGCGCCATTCGGCCATTTTGGTGGCGCTACAGTACCACGTGACTATGATACCGGAAATAAGAAATTGACCGGAAACTTAAACGGAACACTTGTTGCTAATGTTTGTTTGTGTGAATTTTAGAATTTATAGTAATTTCTCGCTTATCATTTCGCTTTTTTCAACTTACGCGAACCATTTATACTTTGTATTGTCTGCGTGTGATACCACAAGGAAAGCGTGCTCGTCGTCCGATCGCCGAAGTTAAGCCCAATCCGGCCGGGTTAGAACTTGGATGGGTGACCGACAAAAAATACCCCCTTGTTGTACGCTATCTTTTTTGTTCACCGTCTCCCTTTTTATTTTTATTTTCTTTTTTTTTTTTTTCTTTCTCTGTTGTTTTTAAGAACTAAACCACTCGTAGACATTTTTGTTATTACTATTTTTATTATTTTTTTAATTTTATTACAAAAAAATATAGGTTCCGCAGGTTCCGGCAGTTCCGCAGGTTCCGCAGGTTCCGCGGTCTGCAGTTCCGCAGATTAGTGTTACCCCGTTCGTGCCAGTAAGAGTGCGACATCACGTTTTAATGAATTCAGCAGAGAGTCAATTTCACGGTCTTTCGCGCAAAAAAATTGCGGAGCTCAAGAGAAAAGCTGAAAAGAAAGAAAAGAACAAGGCGTACTACGAAAAAAATCGCGAGAATTTGATTGAAAAAGTGAAAGAAAAGCGAAGACAGAGCCGAGAAGCCGTTCGTTCGCAAACACGTGGCTCGATAAAGAAAGCCGAGAAACGGAGCAAGGCAAAAGAGATCAGAGAGAAAAAACGTGCAGCGGAACAAGAAAGACGGAAAAAAATAAGAGACCAGACAAGAGCAAGAGTGAGAAGACACCGTGAAAAGGCAAAAGAGAGCAATTCCTCGACAACAGACGAATCACCTGGATTTCAAAATAGAACCGCAAAGAAACGCGGCACTGATAAAGTGCGACACGCGCTTCCGGCCACGCCAACAAAAAAAGCACAAATATTAAAAACTGTGTTGGAAAGTCCTATTTTTTAACTAAGACTAGTGAGCGGCACGACGGAAGACTTGTGGTTGTAGTTGTAGTTTTCTTTTTATTTCCTACGCGTTTCGTCTCTCACGGAGACTTCATCAGGGAATGAATACAACTAACATAGAACAGCATATTTAACACATTCGTGTTTCTAAGTTTAACTTAACATGGAAGTGATTAATAATAAAAACATGCTGTTGCCGGACGTTACAAAAAAACGCCCAAAATACGTATGTGATTGCGTGTTGTTAAAGTTTGGGGGCCATACGATTAGCGCTAATCGTATGGCCCCCAAACTTTAACAACACGCAATCACATACGTATTTTGGGCGTTTTTTTGTAACTTCCGGCAACAGCATGTTTTTATTATTAATCACTTCCATGTTAAGTTAAACTTAGAAACACGAATGTGTTAAATATGCTGTTCTATGTTAGTTGTATTCATTCCCTGATGAAGTCTCCGTGAGAGACGAAACGCGTAGGAAATAAAAAGAAAACTACAACTACAACCACAAGTCTTCCGTCGTGCCGCTCACTAGTCTTAGTTAAAAAAAAAAAAATCAAGAATTTTGTAAAAAACCTGCAAATTTGTGTAATCTGCCACGCCCACAAGGAATTATGGGTAATTGGTATTTGCATTTTATAGCTTCGCAAATTACAATAAATTAAAAATATAAATTGATATTGTCATCTTAGTCTAAAATACATTCAAAAAAGCAATAAAGACCAATTTCCTGATAATTTTGATTTTTGACCCTGTGTTACACAAATGGGAGGGGTGATTGTGCTACTCATCTCACCATAGAGTTACCATGCAGTAGCTCAATAGTTAGAGCATCCGTCTAGACTGCGGAGGGTTGTGGGTTCAAATCCCATCTGAAACTCGCATTTTTTTCAAGGTTCCATTTGGGGTTTCATGCATTTCTATCATGTAACATTGAATTACTTTCAAAATAATTTTTATACTGATCGTTTATTTAAGCCAAAGGATATGGACTTTCTGAACAAGTTCGGTGTTTTGGAGGCTAGATTTCAAAATACGCGGCTTTTTCATTTACATATCATTGAATAACAATAGCCTCCACTGTAACGTGCCTCTGACTTGGAAAGCTATGTCCCACATTTCAGTAATCATGAGTAAATTGCGATCTCGTCTTCGATAAATAAGAATTCAACACATTCCTGTCTCAGTTTAAGCAGTAAAATCGATCATAGTTTTCGTCCAAAGCAAATGTGTTGCACCACAGGCAGCCCAGACATACTGTATGTGTAATTACAAGCTTAATGTTCTGAATATAGTCAAAATATTGATGTAAAAGTTCAAAAATAAATATTGTTTCAATTTAATATAACTATCTGTTTGTTGTGTTGCTCAATAACTGGTCTATTTTGCGGTGCTTCTGGCCTGTTCGCCAGCTATCATAAACGCTTTGGAGCCATTATTCTTACACCTATATTCATGGTTCAAAAAGTGTCTCAAAATTCAAAATACTCTAAAGAAAAGCTCACTTATCTTTAGCTGAAAGCTCCCTTGAGTGTCCTGGCCAGTTTAAATAGCAATTTTTCTCTTTTTGTTACCACACGGATCTTCCACTAAAGAAGAATTGAAGGCAGGCTAGACCAAAACCGACCATCTCCACGCGAAGCTCCATAAATTCTCTAATAATCGTCGGATTCGCTCCAAATTGCGATCAGCTGAACGGCGGTTAATGTGGCTTCCTGTATATTGCTCCCTGGCTTTCAAAACCCATCGCAAGTGCATGAGCATCGCTCATTTTTCAGCATTTACCTGACCTTTTCCCTATACTATTGGCACTCGACCAATTTGGTTGTAGAGTACGCTCCCTCCCTCGGCTAGTGCCATTTTGTCGAAGGGACGCGGTCGCTAAGCTTGGATATTCAAATCGCGTAGTAAAACCGTTGATAATGCAGTGCCTGATGAAGGGAAAAGGTCAGGTAAATGCTGAAAAATGAGCGATGCTCGTGCACTTGCGATGGGTTTTGAAAGCCAGGGAGCAATATACAGGAAGCCACATTAACCGCCGTTCAGCTGACCGCAATTTGGAGCGAATCCGACGAGTATTAGAGAATTTATGGAGCTTCGCGTGGAGATGGTCGGTTTTGGTCTAGCCTGCCTTCAATTCTTCTTTAGTGGAAGATCCGTGTGGTAACAAAAAGAGAAAAATCGCTATTTAAACCGACCAGGACACTCAAGGGAGCTTTCAGCTAAAGATAAGTGAGCTTTTCTTTAGAGTATTTCGAATTTTGAGACACTTTTTGAACCATGAATATAGGTGTAAGAATAATGGCTCCAAAGCGTTTATGATAGCTGGCGAACAGGCCAGAAGCACCGCAAAATAGACCAGTTATTGAGCAACACAACAAACAGATAGTTATATTAAATTGAAACAATATTTATTTTTGAACTTTTACATCAATATTTTGACTATATTCAGAACATTAAGCTTGTAATTACACATACAGTATGTCTGGGCTGCCTGTGGTTGCACCAAACTGAAAAAGTTCTGGCGAGGAGTGGAAATGAAATTTGCTCCAGTTCTCGCCAGAACTTTTCAAGGTGACAGCACCCCCTGTGATCGCAATGAATTCTGGGAATCAAATGGCCTCTCAAATGTGGAAAACACCAAATCAAACATCCCAGTTTTTCGCCTAACTCAAAAAACAACTCTCCTTTCCCAATTTCTGACACGGCAACCTTTGGCAAATGGGCCAAGACTCTCAACTATGGGCCACTACCAGAGTTGCTTTCAGACTGTCCCGCCTGGCTCACTACTCTGTTCTGCAAAACACCGCTTTGCTTGCTCTGGCAGTCAACTTAAATCTCTTCACGTTTGGCAAGCACAGAGAAACACCCCTCGCTTCTCTGAGAAGTGTCTGACTTGCGGGTCTACAGACTTAAAATGACGTCTTTCGACCACCAAGCTGGCAAGTTTCCATTAAAATTAGCTAGCGATTGACACCTCAGAGCCACGTAAGTTTCCTATCAATAAAACTTAAATTGATGTTTTATCCGCCAAATGTGTAGTCTACATCACACTATCAAACAATCCTTTTCTACCCGTCAATCATTTCACATGCTCTTCAGGTAATTCAATTCGCACATGAATATTAATACGCATACACATGAGCGTAGCTCAATTGAAGGGCTGAGGGCATAACCAACCCAAATGACTTTTAGGGCCTTTTTTTGTATATGCTTTTTCCTGAAAAAGAATGGAAAATGGTCAAGAAAAATTTGGGGGCAATTTTGTTCTATCGAATCAAAGGCCACATGCAAACATTCAGCTGATTTGGTCCAAAAAAAGAAAAAAGCCCTAAAAGTCATTTGGGTCGGTTATGCTCTCAGCCCTTCAATTGTTCATAAAAACGTTTACTGACATTTACTCGAGCAATACAAAGCAACAGAATGGAAGTAGATCACTGAATAAATTTCTCAATAATCTACGTAAACGCTGCCACTCAGCTCCTGTGGCAGAGATGTACAGAGATTAGTTCTATAATATTGTAAAATATTCTTTTCACTTTTATAACCTGATGTACATAACTAAAGTGTGTCAAGCAAAGCCAAAAAGTAAAAGATGCCTGATTGCAGTTTATTCGACTGTTGAATATATCACCAGGCAATTTCCGACGATTGCGTTGGCGTATCAGAAATGATAAGACGACACACTGATCCTTTATGTGACAAAGCAACAGTAACATGATCAGCACAGCAGAAAAATGGGTGATTGTGCCAATTTTTTAGTTTAAAACACAGGCTAAATTAAAAACTTACGAAACACAGCATTTCAGTGGACCTCCGTAGTCACCCTAGCCTCCTTCGCAGACGTCTTAGGGCTCGTCATGCGTTCCTTCCCCAAGAACATCCACTGAACTGAACTGCCACTTCCGTTCGCCAGCGGTTAGCTTTTGTTTTGAAGAAACCAATAACAAGCTTCATATAAGAATGGAAATCGACACCCGATTCATGTGCGTCGTCTGGGAAAATAATCCTGGGGTAGACTGCCCGTAGTCTCTAATTTCGGCAATGGTTTGTGGGGTGAGCGAAAGACGTGCACGACAAGGTGCGAGGAGATGCGATGCGAGGGGAGCACCGAAAATTTGAGACTACAGACAAAGCCAGGGAGTTTGAATTAAGTGTGTACATTCCAAGCACAAAACTCTGATTGGCTATTTCTTAGAATCTGTCAACACAGTACACAAGCTGCTGTCAACACTCATTATAACATCGACTCAGTAATAATACAGAGGTTTTTCAGTGTCATACCCGCTGACCGGTTAGCTCAGTGGTAGAGCAGCGGACTTAAGCATGCGGGAGGTCGCAGGTTCAAACCCTGGCCGGACCAACACTCAGGGTCTTTAAATAATTGAGGAGAAAGTGCTGCCTTTGTAATAACAGCTGCAGATAGACTTTCTAGTCTTCTCGGATAAGGACGATAAACCGTAGGCCCCGTCTCACAACTCTTCATAATTGATTCTATGGGGCATAAAAGAACCCGCACACTGTTTGAAAAGAGTAGGGAGCGTAGTTCCCGGTGTGGTGGCCTATCTCTCATCTGATGGTTAAATGCTCAGAGATATTAGCTGCATAAGCTACTCTAAAAATCCGAGGGTAAATGTAGTATATGTATGTATGTATGTATGTATTCAAGATCATGAACTCTTCAATCTCTGAGCAATCAGGGCCATAATTTATGGACCTCCTCATTTTTCTCGCTTTGGGTTTCTTTTCCTGCAGAATTTGTAGGAGGGGAACGTGCCATGCGTTCAGATCTTTAAACCTCTCGCTCGCAATCGGCGAAGACTCACTGGCAGAATTTGGACAACTTTGCAGCCCGGTTTGTTTACTAAAATTTCCTTGAAAGAAACGGAACAGTGCAGTTGCGGTACGGATTTTCCTGGCGCATTTCTCGCACACTCGGGACAAGAGTGAAGAAGATTGCTCACACTCAATACCAAGTTCGCTTAGAAGTTTCACAAGGCGACATTTCTCCACTCCGGTGTTTTGTGATCCCGTAGAGATTTCTGCAAAACCGAAACTCTTCACTTCAAATCCCTGTAATTACAGTAACAAGAAATTTGCAACCACAAACACAGCAGAAATCGTTACAGGTATAGGCAATTAGGAGGCCTTCCTACTGCTTTCTTTGTTGTTTTTGCCAATATTATACATTGCTTCCCTCAAGACAACGTGAAAAAGAAGGCTTTTCTTTTTTTTTTTTTGCTTTAACGTCTCCCACAGTTTATCAATGACAGGAGCAAGTGCCAAGAAGCAAAGAGAAGGAATCTCACTGGTTGCGCTTTATTGGCTTGAAAGACGATATGCAATTTACACTTCGAAATCACTCGGCCGTGAAATGTCAAACTTCCTGGCTTTGTCTGTAGTCTCTAATTTTCGGTGCTCCCCTCGCGTCGTGTCTCCTCACAACTTTGTGTGCACACGCACGTCTTTCGCCTGCCCCCACAGTCCATCGCCGAAATTAGAGACTACTTGCAGTCTAATCCTGGGGTCGAAGTCCTACTTTCCACAAATTGGAAAACGAACTATGAATGACTAACTGCTGCGAATGGAAGTGGCAGTTCATTTCAGCAGACGTTCATGGGGAAGGGACGCATGACGAGCCCAAAGACGTCTGCGAAGGAGGCTATAGTCACCCCAGCCTTTTTGTGGCTTCTGTTGCTATGCAACAGTAGACACTATGTTATGACCTCCATGTTAAGTTAAGTTTACTTAAGTTAAGTAATTCGGCAAGTGTTCGAAGATCTGGGTCAGCAGTCATCAGGTGGAATCGCTCAGCTCAAAGCACACGTTTGTCTTTTCCTTTCGTCCAGCCATACAGCAGGGTTGTAGCTTGCTATTCGTTTGCTGAGCCTTAAAATCAGCGAGAATTCTTTCCTCAGCCAGGACAAAATAAGAGTAGCATAAAGAATGAATAAAGAGGATTAGTTTCTAAAGAAACTGTGGTGCTGCATCGGTGGGGGAGTGAAACACGAAAATTTGGTTTTATCAACGGAGTTGATAATGTAAATTGACCACCGTACAGGGATTTGATTGGCTGATGTTTCGAGCATTAGCCCTTCATTGGAGCGAATTGAGGAATTGTGGGTTGTGTATGGTTTATACACAGAAAATGGAGCTACGCTATTGGTGGTAACATGGTAACATGAAAAACAGGAAAAAAGAGTGCCAATTTGAAAGATCAATTTTTGCTCGAGATTTTTACGGCTTTCCGTGGTACCTTGATATAGGGAAAGGCCGGAGATCGACATGTGTTGTTTGAAATGGCTAGGGAGATTAAAATGCAGAGCGACTGGTTTGGATGCATTTTTGTCGTCTTTCACAACATCACAAAGATGTTCTTGGAATCGGTCACCTAGTCGTCTTCCTGTTTCGCCAATGTAAAACTTTTTGCATAAAGAATTTTTTTCATTTCATTTTTTCATTTTATTGTTTTCTCCATTCAGATTATGTTAAAGAATACAGATTGAAAGACTCTTGTTCAGTTGGTGAGATGTTAAGCTTATGTTGAATAAACTCCACTAGGAGTGTGAATTCGCAGTTGATGCACAACTTGATCCAATGATTCTCCACAACTGTTATTTGTATTTTTTTGCATTAGACAACAGATGAGTGTTGTACTAAATCAGCGAAGATTCCAATAAAATCTCCAATCAGATAACGCTGGGTATTTATTAACTATGATACTAATAATGGTCTTTATAAAGGTTTAAAACAGACGTTAAAACTTCTATTAGGATACGTAAATGAAGTGTTCGAATTCCAGCAAATAAGCCTAAAAATCGGCGAGATGAAATTGGATGATAAACCGCACTAAACTGCAAGGGGATGTCAAAAATACGCATAACATGAAAACAACACAATCCTTTATTTGCACATGGTGACACAACACACAGTTTGTTCAAAATTATTTTGCTCGAAGCTGCAAAGTACAGCAGCTCACAACGAAGACAGAATAAATGAGCTATATTTTTCAGAGGCTGTCAAAGATTCAAAATCTCTTGACCATGAAAATTGTCGCAGGTGCATTTCACAGGAGATGATTTATATCTTGCTTTCTTACCACATTACGCTTGATTCCACACATCACTTCATTTGTTACCTTTTCGGGCGGCCAGCATCAGATGTGTGAAAAGACATTTGGATGCTTCTTTTTGTAATTAAATGAAAACGAAAATGTTTACACAGCAACCACAAGTATTCCTTATACAGGTGTCAGGATCATTCTCACATGCCATCACTACGCTCGGGAACATGCTATTCTTATTAGATAAAATAGGTTTCCCAGCACATGAAACACAACAAGCCCGTCTTTTGACACTAGACCTACGTGATCAACCTAAAAGTGATAGAAAGCTTTCTAAAATCGGATGAAAAGACTTTTTAGCTAGAACGGAGAGTTATTTTGAAACCCATGACGTTACTCAAACCGGCAAATTTTGGTCTTTCACAAGTAGATAACTTCATCTGCTCAAATGGGTGAGAACTTTCTCTAAACAGATTGGTGGGTATTTAATGGATAGGTATACTCCTATTTTATTTTTGGAAAATTGGCTTGAAAAAGGATGTTACTAAAACAGGGAATGGGGAATTGGGAATGGGCAACAGAGAATGGGAAATTGAAAAATGGGAAAAAATTAAATTGAAAACAGGATACTAAGAATTGTCAAAGTTAATTGTTGTCAATGCATATTAAAATTTTATCACTGGTGAATAATAGGACAGGGATTTGACGATGATAAGCCACAGATGTGGCAAGTGTTACTACCTGAAGCTAAGCAAGTAACGAAGAAAATCTGATGGATATTGTCAAGTCCTTTTCTATAGTCGTCCAAATGTTTCAACATTCGCTAAGTTATATTCGTTGTCGCTAAATTTCATTCACTCTCACTAAATTCTTTCGCTGTCGGTAAATTTGATTCTCGCTAATACTTATACGCTATTGCAAAAATTCATTCAATGTTGATAAAACTCATAATCCATTTGCTATTTAAAAGTAATTCGCTGTCATTTCACTGCTACGTTGATGTTCGCTATTGCAAAATCTTGTTGGAAACTTGCTGTCGCTACAATTCATTTGCTGTCACTAAGCGTTTCCATTTCATATGCTGAAAATTAACTCAGGGTGACCCCCAAGGGAAAGTTCGTGGAGAGCCGATGACTAGATACCCACATGACATCAGCTTACTCACGATGGTCGACGAAAAGGTATTGGGGTTGACAAGACTACACAACAAACGAAAAAACTCAATAAGGAAACGAGTCTTGCCCTTCGTATAAATGCAGTACCACCCAGCAGTTCCAAACCAAAAAGAAATCCTATTGAAGAAGTGGTACATAATACAGCAGCAAACCGTTGCTAAACAGAATTTTCAAGGAGCCACCAATAATATCATACAGAAAGGTGTGCTCACTCAAAGCCTGATGTACTCATGAGAGCAAAAATTATAACAGAGGCGAGAAAACCAGACCAAGTATTCAGTGTACTTTTTTACTAAGCCTGTCAACCCCCAATTAACACAAGTTAAAAATAATTATTAATTTCAACATTTTTTAGTATATGACAATGAATATATGAAAATCATGTATTTGAACTGTGAATAAATGATTGAATATGTGAATGATCATCGCAGTTATGATTACTACTTTTAAAACTCTTTTCGGACAGCTTGGATTTCCGCACGTAAGCACAGCCCTGCCTTTTTATTTTTTTTCTCAACAGATATTCACAATTATTTGGAAAGTTATACCTCAACTTAAAGGGTAGAAAATAAGCTTTCATAAAAAAATATAAATTATCTATAGAAAGCTTGGATACTCAAATAAATGGACATAAACAGACATTTTTGAAAAAAAAAATATCTGGAAATTTGCAAAAACATGACTTGTCTTAGTTTCCACGTCTGCAACTGAAAAAAGTTAAAGACAAAAAGTTTCCTTCGCCTTTTAACCACACACATGGAAAAATTGAAACTAAACTGACGCATTTTTGTGGCTACTGTTGCTATGGCAACAGTAACCACATTGCTATCACTTCAGTGTAGGTAAGTTAGTTCGGGTACAATCAGAACTGTTTGGAAATGCGATCATTCAACGACTGATCCTCACTCCGATGACTAACCGAAGTGCGCCAATGATAATCCTCCAATACTACAAATTATTTGTAGTTTTGGAGGATTATCATTGGCGCAATTCGATCAGTCATCGGTGATAATCACCCGGCTTGAAGCACGCGTTTGCCTTTCGTGCAGCGATGTAGGCAAGGTCACAGTTTGCTGCTGGTTTACACTTAAACTTGGGCACGGCTCTCAATTAGTGTCACAGTTACCTCTTCATAAAGTGTTCTTGAGAGAAGTGTCTATACGAATGTTTGCAAGTTCAACAGCGAGAAGAAAGCTGTTAACATGACCAAAATTTAACTCCAGATGGACTGCCGTGTTCCCCGTATCTGCTCCATTGAGATGTACATTTTGTTGAATAACTGAGGTACGGGATATCACACACCCCTGAGACTTTGACAGGTAATTTATTTACTATTTTCCCACAATATCTCAATTTCTGGACTTTAATTTTTGAATGATAAGCGATTAGTTTTTACAAATGTACTAGCGTCACTTGAAACTGTCCAGAAACGTGGCATGTGCTAAAACCCAGATGATGGATTCTGGACGATAGATGATGGACGATAGATGATGGATGATGGATGATGGACGATGGACCATACGCCAGTGTCGATTTTGTGGCAAAACGTGACATGAACACGAAGTTATAATTCGGGCAAAAATATTACATGTATAGTCCAAAAATAAATAGACGAAGGACGATGGATGCCCGACGAGGGCAAAATTGGTCACACAATCTTTAAGGATATCAGCTAGTTGTCACACAATGTTACATGAGTTATTAGAGACTGTACGCAGTCCGTAGTAAGCATGCATGACCCGGAAGAACCGTACCCCATACAGCAAACACATGTTATGAACGGCTGATAATCAAGGCTATGTGGCCCGTAGGAAGGTGGCTACAAGGGATCCCACCTTAGTTTTTGAGCTGTTTTGGTTAAGCTTTCGTTTTCCACGGGCCGGGAGTAACAGTTCATTTTTTTCCTTCGATGCTCCATTGTAAAAATACACTCATTTTTATAAGAACACGTACAATTTGGCTAAGCCTGAGAATGTTCTATTTTTATCTCATATTTTGTTTTAAATCTCGGTCTCAACATTAGCATTAGCGGACTTACATTATTGGATGACATTAGACATTAGACAATATGCCAGTGTTGAGTTTGTGACGGAACATCACGTTAACACGAAATTTGTCAAATTGCGGGTAAAAATGAATAAATGAATGTCTGCAATCTCAGATCCGGCATAGTTAGTAGAGTATGGTCAGATATGTGTTATGACGGCGGTATTGACATGTTGGCATCTAAATTTCATGTAATAAAAAGGAAAAAACTGTGAAATAGAATAGAATCTCTGACAGTACAAGCACAACCAGACAATTGAGATTCACTACACTGGAAATCAAACTTATGACGCAATTCTGAGCGCCGGTACTTTCTTTTTTATTCACAAGAACCATTTTTTGTGTGGGATACTTGTGATAGGGCAGCGCACTTGTGGAAAGGTTAGACCAAAACAGCTCAAAAACTAAGTTGTGATCGCTTGTAGCCACCTCCCTACGGGCCACATGGCCTGGATTACCAGCCGTACATAACATGTGTTTACCGTATGGGATAGGGTTCTACCGCGTCATGCATGCCTCATACTACTACGGACTGCGTGTAGTCTCTAATAACCTATGTGACATTATGTGACAACTGACAACCCTAAAGACTGTGTGACAATTGATATTCCTAAAGATTATGTGACAACTGATATTCTTAAAGATTATGTGACAAATTTTGCCCTTAGCGTGTCTGGCATCCATCGTCCTTCATCTATTTATTTTGCCCGCGATTCTGTGACGAATTTGAATTTCGTGTTCATGCCCCGTTTTGTTACAAAATCGACACCGGCATATCGTCCATCGTCCATCGTCTATCGTCCAGAATCCATCGTCTGGGTTTTAGCACATGCCCAGAAACGTTCCTTTCTTGTGTTTCAAATGACCCTGGATTGACGTATTTGTAAACAGTTTCACTCTGCTAATTAATTTTCTACTCACATTTCACTGAGACTCCATTAACGTTTATGCGAAAAAATCCTATATCGTTCGATAAGCGTTTCCTTTCTCAAACAATTATCCATCGAAGCGAAAACAAGTGTCCTTAGTTTTTGTTTGGAATCAATACACTATTTTTATCACCTTGCATAACGATAAACCTCTGTGGCCTAAAGGTCATTGTTCCTGCCTGTGACACAGCTAACCTGGGTTTGATGTCTTTTAGTGGTATATATCACAGGCTTTATTTTTTCTGTTTCTCTTTTTCTTGTTCTTTTAGAAATATTTTTTACAAGTGTTATAATTATTGTTCTCAATGGTTGAGCTGTATTTTAGAGGAATTATATATGTTGATAGGGGTCTAAAGAAATAGACTCCAACACAAGCTAAACACAATGCGTCCGATGTAAGAAAGACAGACTTCCCTCTATTCTTTTGTTTAGCGCTAAGTTAGGGATACAATACTGTTTTTTGCAAGCCCGAGTTTAGGCTAATTGTAGCCTCTTGTTGCAAATGTTCTTGAATAGCAAATTCATTCCTCAGGACAAAATAGGGGTAACATAGAGAATACAGATTTGACGATAATTAACACTAAGCAATTTTTACTTCACAATACAAACAGATTGAAAGACTACTGTCCCATATGCGAAAAGTTATGTTGAATAAACTTGACTGGAAGCGAGAATTCGCAGTTACGCTTAAGTTAAGTCTTATTATTTACATTGATGCCGATAACTGTATACGATGATTCTCTACAAACTCTTATTTTTTTTATTTCTTTGCATTAGACAACAGTGTTGTACTGAGCGAAAATTCTATCTCCGATCAGGTAATGCTGGCTTTGCAAACAGCCTGCTTGAATATACCGGTATCCATTTACATAGCGTCCATTGTAATATGCCTTGTTCTTCAAAAGCCTCCAACACATAGAAATGGCCAGGTATTCTGAAATTGCTCCGAGTTCTCGAATTCCAGCAAATGAGCCTTAAATCAGCAAGAGTTCTTTCCTCAGCACAAATTAAGAGTAGTGTAAAGTATTTTATAGATATGATGTTAATTAGCACTAACTAAGCAAAATCTCTGATCAGATAATGCTTGGCTGCCTGACTCGTGTGACTGTTAACTCACAAGAATAACAACTGAAACGTGTGCACCCCTTTCTCATGAAAAAGAAAAAATTCAACAGTAGCCACAAGCAGTCCTCGACTGCCTATTTTTTCATTCAGGGAATTAGGAGTCTGCGACGTGTGAAAATATGTCAAAATTCGAACGACGTGTTGTTATGATGTTGCTAGATTTAAGAGATTTTGATCAAAACAACCTTTTTGCTGTCAAAATATCCATCCCAAACAACCAAAATATCCATCTAAAATCCAGTCCTAGTAGAAATCAAGGTTTTGAAGGAAACATTGACACCAAATGACAGAATTTTCAGACCTAACCATGAGCACAACTCTGTCGCGAAGGATCGAGCAGAAAACAAAAACACGCATGATATTTACTAACCTTTTGTATATTCAGTTTTTGCCACTTTCCTTTTCCATTTAAAGCAAATATGTCTTCCTTTAACACTGGAAAGTCCTCCACTGCCAATATTTCTTTGATTTAACCCCCAAAAAGCTGTTTGCGAGCACATTTGAAGTCCTCCCTTCAAGCGGCCATATTGAAGACAACTAGCTTGGTCGAATAGGACATTTTTGTAGGCCATATTTAAGGTATTTCTTGCTATTTGGAGGGGAAATGGCCCTAGTTATGCACAGGTAACCCAAAAAATTTCACCATGATCGGATTTTTCATTATTTTTTGCGAAATTTTTTTTGAGTTGGATATTTAAAGGCCCCATCCAGAAAGAGTTAACCAGTAGTGAAAAGAAAGCCTGAAAAAAAAAATGCTTAACTGTGATGATCATTCTCATATTCAATTCTTAGTATCCTGTTTTCAATTTAATTGTTTAAAATTTCCCATTTTCAATTTCCCATTTTCAAAATCCCATCCTCCAATCCCCGTTTTAGTAACATCCCTTGAAAAATAGGGTGTGCATTATTTTCGGTTGCAAATTGCATACATGGGTAAATTTCAAAAAATATCTCTGATCAGATAATGCTATATGGGCTAGGTTGTAAACAGCTTGCCTTATGTGACTCGAGTGATGCAGCTCAAACAGCAAACAACTGACAAAAGTGCCATATCCCTTTCTTGTGAAAATAAAAAAGCTTCAGCAGTAGCCACATGCAGTCATTGACAGTCTATTTTTACATAAGGCAATAAAAAGTCAATCCAATTGCTCATCTGTTTACCATCTAAGCTCCTCTGAGGTACATGCAGTTCACAACATTGCCTTTTACCACCGTTCCTCTGCATGTGCTTCACCCCAAGCACTTCACTTTCCAATAGAGACTGCTACAATAGTTTGACATGAAGTCAAATCCCCACCCTGTCCCGGGACTGGAGGGGTGGGGATTTCAGTTGATAAGCGCATGATGTTAGGGGCTCAAACTTTACGTCAAGATGTGAATATAGCCATATTTTCGCGTTTTTGAAAGTTTAAAATTTACGTAGGGGACCTGGACAGCTTGCAACTGCTTCTCCTGCTAAACAGCGAAGCCAAAAATCGATTCTCAAGCTCATGTGATAAAAATGCTTAGCAAGCATTTTACTTTTCAGAGAAGCTAAAACGAAAAATCTGATGAAAGGCTGAAGATTTATGGAAATAATGTCTAACCTAACCTCGGTATCATTGACACTCTGCTATGAATTATAGCTTTCGGTTTCTGATTGCAGATCAGAAACACATTGCACCAGCTACGAAGAATTTTGTAAAACGAAAGTGTACATTTAAGCTTATTTCCTGCTGAGCTATGCACAGTTAAAATGGTTAAAATGAAATGAAGCGTATTTCTTACTTGAAAAGTCGTCAGATCTCACTGCGTTGATATTATCCCCTTTTTTTGTTTTCTTATTCGCAATCTGGAAAGGTATTCCACCAGAAAAAGGCTCGGAAATCGGGTAAAACTAGACTGTTTCTTTCCTTCGACGATCCTGTTAGCGAACGTGGAGCGCAAGCAAGGGGGCAAGGACGGGGGCGAGCGGATTCAGCTCACTTGACTTCCGCTCGCCCCAATTTCCGCTCGCTCGGGCTTCGCGTTTGCTCACAAGATCGATGAAGGAAAGAAAGGGGGACTGCTCGCAGTCTAAAACCAAAGAATTCATCAAAGTACAAGACCACTCCACCACACTTCATTCTAACTCCTTCCCACCGGGGTAGGACTGGGGGGGTGAGAGTGGGGTTGTGGACTAAGGACGGGAGGGAGAAGGGTGGTGGGGGCGTTCTGTCAGTAAGCAGAGCTGCAGCTGTTAACTTTTTCGACATTTTCCACTCGCTTGTGCGAGCCTTCTATTATTCCATGGTGACTTATGACTCACAAAGTTGCGTTTGGAACTATAAAGAACTAATAAGACTCAATCATTGACCTGTTGTCGTTGGTGAGCATAATACAGTGAACCGGTCAGCTATGTACTGGAGATCAGGTGTCAACAATGATTGACTGCCTGTGACTGACTGACCGATTTACCGACTGAATAATAATCTCCACCTCCTGTCCCGAGGCGTTCTGAATTTTTGAATTATGACTCGTTGCAATGCACCCCCTTCCCCCGCAACCTAAAGCCTTGTGCAGACGCTCTCAATATTATTGTTGGCCAATATCCAACATAGTTGGCCCAATATGTTGCCTGCGTTTCAACACAGTGCTGGGTGTTAGTGGCAGTTATTCGCAGCCCACAACATCCAACAAATCGTAACAACACCCAACACTGGGTTCAAACGCACCCAACATGTTGGATCCAACAATAACTTTGTATGCAGCATTGGTCAACAATGTTGAGAGCGTTTACAAGGGCCTGAGGTGACAGAATTGACATCGCTCAGAATAAATGTTTTTGGCGGTTCATCCTTTCAGACAAGGTTATATCGACACTACTATGAAGAATCTTTTGGAGTCAGTTTTAAACTTTAATCAGTATACTCCTAAGACAGGATAACTATACTAGGAGTTTCAAAGCAAAAATGGATAATGGATGAGATTTCCCGCTCGTGGAGGTGAAATTTTGTTAAAACACCTTAATTCCTACAAACAACAGAAAATACACACGCTCACATTTCTGGAGAAGAGGAGTCATGAGGACGGAGTAAACTGAGCCTTCGCGGGCCTCTTGTGGTCCGCTCTGGGAAAGAAAACAACTGCCACACTGGCCTTACAACTTGACAAATATAACCCGGCTGGGGTAGGCAATCTTGTTTGAGCACCACAAGCCCAACAAACACGTTTGTTCAATTTGTAGGTTTGTATCACCACTATACGGATTATACAAGATTCTAGTAACATGAGCCGCAAAAGATCTACTCGTGCACTAGCTTCTTCGCCACAGTTAAAAAACTCAATCAAGGATTAAAGTGAAGAATCATGGCTTGTTTTGGTTGAAACATCTTTATTTTTGTTTTCTTACGTAAGTGAAAACTAAACACTGAAACAATATCTCGAGAAAGGCTACGTCTAAGAAAACCAATAAAACTCAGACAGTTACTCTTTTCATTCTTGCATTTCCGCTACAGATATGCAACAACTCGTATTATCACCGATAAATAAGGCATATGTGTGTTTCTAGGTATCAATGACCTCCTGTATGCAGATTGACATGAAGTTCGTCAGTTACGACGTTGAGGGCTACTTTAAAGATTCAAGCAAACTTTTTGGCGCAAAGGAAACACCAAGGACACCAAGATGTCTTAACTTCTCATAGGAATATATTTGTAGTTTTAACGGGTGGTGTAAACTCTAAGAAAAGCTGTTTATGAGCAATGCTTCATGTAATTTAAGTCCTCCCGCAAATTTGGAACATCTTCTCGATTTTCTCGGTGACATTCGATTTTAATTTTTTCCGCTTTTTTTCCCCTGCCGTTCCGAAATTGTTTCCTGTTTCTCTGAGATCTTCTCGAGTCTCCCGATTCCCCTAAAAATCTTCAGATTCCCGAAGGAATTTATTTTGTTTCCTCGAAACTGGCCTTCTTAGAGTTGTCATCGACCGGTAACATGAGATATACATGTTCAGATTTGTAGCAAAACGTCTGTTGCATATGCTAAGGCCAGTTTTCACTTAGAGTTAATGGTTAATTAGAATACGAAAGAACAAAGAGAAAACACGGTATTGTAAGATGACTCGGGAAACAAAAGCCAATACTGGCACTTTTAAAGAGGCATCAAGTCAATTATCTAAGCCAAACAGGCATGATACGTGGCAGGTGAAGGTGCTGCATGGTTATTACAACCGTCAGTGGCCATGTATTGAATGACGTTGGTGACAATGATGATGATAACGATGATGATGATGATGATGATGATGATGACGATGACGATGATAGTCACAGTTATGGTGATGACGGGTTGAGTCTTTGACGTAACACTCTGCAAGTTTTCCTTGAAAAGAAAGTCGAAACGCCATCTCGTTACTTCGCAGCACTGAGTGGTTCCCAGTCACTTCATTAGATGCCAATAAGTTATGGGAAGTCCAAACTATTCATCAGTTAGTTCTCAATGGGCTGTAGGGTCTCCGGACTGGAAACGAGTTTAGTTACACCTAAGTTGACAAGCTGCCCATGTCTTTGCTAGAATCTGGACACCAATTATCTTCGATGTCTTCCTCGTCCCATTCCTCCTCGTCTAGGAGTCGCCTCCGTGTAACCACTGAAGATTGCATTCAGCGGAAGGCCTGGGCACGGGTTGATCAGTAGCTGTCGACAGTTTTCTAAGAGAAAATTCCGTCTGAGGGCATTTACAAGCCGCATAAGGTCTGAAAATTTCCGGCCAGCCACTAGAAGAGCATTGTCCTGTAAATCCCTCTATAAAAGAAAGACAGTTTGAGTGTCATGCGCAAGGCTGTGGAATGAGAAGAATAAGAATTAGCCCGTTTCTTAGCTATTTTACAGTTGTATGCTCAGTAACCTGGCTTTTGAGTGGAAGCGAAGCTGGAGTTGAATTTGTCTCGATACAAGTTACGTACTTTCTCAATGTACATGTAGATGTAAACTAGCTATTACACGAACGACATGATTTAGAAACGAAAAGCCGCGAGGTTTGTATCAAATCAAAGAAAACACCCGGAGTGCGATTTCGAAAAGTGAATGGCCTTGTTTCATTCCCTTCGAATTCTTTTTGCGACTTTGATAAATTATCAACATTGAATAAAAGTTTATGATTTAACGCATAGACTCAGATGATATGGCGAAATTACTTGAAAAGAACTGAGTTAAACGTCGTTTTTATAAGAGCGGTATCAATTTACATCAGTGGAAAAAAAACGAAACACCGGACTGACCTCGATTTGAATCTGGACCACGCCCCTATCAAGTGTCTTTACCGCCAACACGAACACACCCTCGTGATCTCTGGAAGAACTAATTCGGAAGAGGAAGTGGCCAGGGGTCAGGTCAGAAAGGCGATTATCGGCGTCGGTCTCGTTCATATGACCTGCAAACCAACTGATAACGAGCCACACATGCGTAACTGATATTGCATTTATAATAATAATAATAATAATAATAATAATAATAATAATAATAATAATAATAATAATAATAATAACTGTCTGAGCTAATCGTCCTCGCAAAGTACAGCAAGGACGCAGCTCAACAAGGTCGAACCGAAAGCATATATTAATTGTAATAAATGTGCGATTGGCTTCCTGCCTATGCCAAGTAGTATTTGTTTAATTTAAAGGTTGGCGCAAAGCAACGGTACCATGCAATGCTTAGGAATCGGGGGTGTAGAGTAGTTTTCCATTGATTTTCGTTAAACAACGTAAAACCAAAACGACGGTAATTACTTTTGGCCAATCACAGCAAGTGCAAACAGCACAATGAGCCAATCAAAACTTGAAGCGAATGAAATGAAATGAAGTTGACAGGTTTCAATGTATGCGTATACACGATAAAAACCACAATGATAAATAAACCACGATTCAAAAAAAAAAAAATTCAACGTACGTTACAGTTTACACAGAAACGAGAGAAACGCGAGCAGGGAGCTGATCTACTCACCTTTCTTTAGTTCCTTGTCTCACTGAAATGGACTGTTTCATCAGGTCATACATCTTGATTAAAAAGAAGAACAGAGAAGATCAAATAAAAGGAAATAAATCAGGGTTTCACTTTATTTAGCATTACGTCCACGAACCTTTGGAAAACTGAGCTCGTTTTTTTGATTGAAAGGTCTTTTTTTCAAATCTAATTTACAGGTTTTAGTTGACAATAACTCGAATATTTATTGCTGACGAACCTGTAATTCAGCCATTAAGCTGTGAGATGTACGAATAAACAAATTATAAATTCATTCATAAAACTGCGGCACAGAAAAATCCCAGAAATCAAGGGCAGATTCAGAAAATCCAGAAAGAGGGGGCCGAAGAAATTGCAGCGAGAGCGCACAATCCCCTCCCCCTACCCCCTCCAAAAATAAACCCGCCTAATGCAGAATACCACTTGAAAGTCGGTTGGTTACAAAAACTTTTTTTAAAAATACAGGAAAGAAGCGGTCACCCCTCGCTGGAAATTCTCCTTAAGAAAATTTTAATTCTTAATTTTGAATAAGCCGTGACTGTTAACCTTGGCCAGCTCAATTGGCATATTCCCTCGAGTAAATTGTTCTTGCTGTCATAACGAGAGAAGAGATACAAGGAGACCGGCCTCTGCACATTTTACTTTTCCTTCCCGCCCTCCAGCCCCCTCCCCATCTTATGCATCTGCGACACGCCTTGAGCAACCAGGCCTGGAGAGAAGCCTGCAGTAGCTGGGGCCTTGGATCGAGCTTCGCGGGAAATTTTGAACACAGACGGCGTCCATATTTTGAACAAACGGGGCTTCTTGGGCTTCGCTACAGTACACCTATTGCTATTATTGTTATTAGATTAAATTTATCCAAATGCTAGAGTGAAGACCATACAGGCTACTGGAATGCTTGATTCGCGAAAGGACGTGGCCTAGGAGTTTGCTTTGTGGAGTCTCATATGTCACTAAGGCAAGAAAAACGGCTGGTGAGTTATCAGCTTAAGTTTTAAGTAAGATTAACGTAAATAAGCAGAGTTTCAAGTTGACCGTTTCATTTTTTAAGGTCAGGCGATAGCTTAACTGCTTTTTTGACGACATTCATGGGTTCACTCTGTCCTCTGGATCTGTACTAGTGGGGTACATATATACTACATAACTATAACCTGTATATGACGTAGGTTTTACAGTGAATTAGTATAGCGGAGAGCACCTTTTGAAGGCATCCCTCAGTCCCTGCTTTAAATGGTCCAAAGAGCCCCACCAACGCAAGAAAGCGATCCAGTCTAACGTGGCTATCAATGCGTTGACCTGTGAAACAAGACAGCATTGCATGGAACCTTAGGTTAGGCTATGCCTGTTTATGTCAGCTGACTGCAAGGTGGGCCCCTCCAGTTGAAACAGACAGTTGCCTATCCCAAGGATCCATCACTAGGAATTACAAGGGGAAAAAGGGTTCTTAAAAGCCAAATTCTCAACGGAGGACAGTATGAGCTAGATTGAGATAATTTTTTTTTTTCATAAGGGTGAAGATTCAAATGAGACCTCCCACGTGGGAAGGGAGGGCTGTTAGATAATTCGCCAGTACAATGCAATTCAGGCTTATTCTGAATAGTCCTTGCTTTTATAATACAGTTGAATGTGATGTCACTTGTCTTGGGTTCCTTCCATAAGCAAGCCCTGTTTACACTCAGGAATGCATGGTCCAGTGTGAAAAACGCATGAGCACTTGTAAAGTGAGTCGTCTTTCATAGAAAATACAGTGAGAGATAAAGTTTTAAAGCCCAAGATCTGCAGTCTTATGATTGGGAAGATTTCTGTTCAATTCCCAGTTAACACTTTCAGCCCGGACATCAAGATACATTTTCTCTGCACTGCTCCCTGGATAGTTCCTATAGCACAAATTGGGAGAATTTGAAGGGCTTGGTGGAAAACTATGCTAAGTGGATTTTTGGGTGAACGTGTTTTTTGGCCCATGTTTTCTGGAAGACTAAGTGCAAAGCAGCAGAAAAAAATACAGGGCAATGTTAACCACATAAAAACAAACCTTTATGCAAAAAACCAGCAATTTTTGAGGAAAATAAAAAAAAGACACCCAAAAATCCACATAGTTTTCCACCAAGCCCTTGATTTGTTTACGCATCAAGGCATTTATATCTTAGATATATCATTCACTATATTCTTGTTACCAGCTGATTTACTGATACAGAGATATCGTACTTGGAGAAATTAGATCCTGGTCACTACTAGGGCTTAAAGAGTTACATAAGGCTACAGCTTTGATTGATAAGTGCATTTCAACATGAAAAAAGCACAACGATGATGCTGCCTGGAAAAAAGCAAATTTGCTTTGACACTAATAATATTGAAGGGTTGCATCAAAAACTGTGGTACATGGACTTGGCATAAAACCAAATTGCTCCAAATTAGTTCCACCTTTAGTTAGCACACAGATTGCAAGAATTGCAGGTCTTATGCCCCGTTAACGGCACATGATAGTCGAAGATAGTTAAAAAGTCCAAAACTATCATCAACTATCATTACCGTTTGAACGGGGCTTTACTTTTTGATCACACAAAACTTGCTTCACACAGTTAAATTTTGAAAACAAATCAATAATAAATATACACATTGTACCATATTCAATATTCAACATGTGACATATGAATTTTTCAACGTTTCCTTGCTGAATCTCGTTTGAACAACTGTCCTTGGCAGCTTGAATAAAATTTTTCCAACTCTAAAGAAAAAGATCAGACAATTTCGTTAAGGTTAGAGCAGAAGACTCTCCTCTCACATTCTCAACCAATGCATTTCACTTAAAGAAACAGTGATGGGATTCCATTCATTTGAAGCAGTAAAATTCTTAATGATGAGAAAGGCCCACAACAAATAGTCAGAAAGCATAACAGTGGATAATCATGACTGTACTACCCAAGCTGGTCAAAAAGAAAAAAGATCAAATATTAAAAAAAAAACTAATGCTAAAATTAAGGTAGGTCATCTAAAAATACTTTTTTTACTCTAAAAAGTTTCACTTTATTGATACCTTTCGCTCATAGTCTCCAGGAATGTTTAACCAGAACTTTTTGGATTCATCTGAGAAAAAGTTCTCCTCTAGGTAAGAACAGAGCAAATTGTAAACGTTAAAATATGCCCCTGTGGTCATGGCATCAAAACATAACCTGAAACTAAGAGGTTATCAACTTATCTTTACCACTAATTTTTGATATATTTTTGAGTCAAAATGTCCATCTTTATACTATCAAGTGAATAGCAAATGGTAAATTTGAGACTTTGCCAGCTTATGAGACCAACAATTTTTCTGCAAGCCTGAGGCTTTAATTCCTAGTCTTATGGAATAAATCAAGGCTACAAGATGGCTTTACACAAAAAATTAAGATTCCAAGACTCATGAAAATTGAAAAATCTTGTTGAACCCTCATCTTTTGAAAGACTAGGACCTAAACTGACTAAACTGACTATAGGACCTAAATTGTTTAATTCCTTTAATTCAGTATTTCTCTGTTTAAATCTTAATTAAGAACATTTCTCCTTAATTGAGTACCCCTATTTTGAACGTGTTGTTTTATGTTTTGCTGCTGGTGTGTGTTTGTTTGTGCGCTTGCTTTTTAACCTAAATGTATTGATAAATAAAATAAGCTACACCTGAAAATCATGATTTCAAAGTTGTAATTTTTGAGGAGCATGTAGCTCATATAAGCCCCCGTGGTTTCTCTATCGGCATCCTCACCATATGTTTCTCTTTCTTTTGTTATTTATTTAGTTTAATATATATTGTAACGATGTGCAAGAAAAATGGCAAAAAAAAATAATAATAAATAAACTGAAACTAAATTGAACTGAAGACCATTCACCACCTCAAATTATGTTAGGATTACAGAAATATTGTAATCATTTGACACTTGACCTAACACAACAATATAATGATTCAATTCTTTATTTATTTACACTATAAGGTTTGTAAGGTATAGAAATGACAATAATAAAGCATTAAGGAGTGTTATTAAACCATTAAGGAATAAATTTATATGTGAGTGGTGGCCAAATTAGTGAAAGCTGTTTGGGTGGATACCACCATGGTCAAGTAAATGGCAGCACAAGGAATTACGTTAATAATAAGATGGTCAGTTCCCCACTAATGATCAGTAAACCCACCTTTTTCTTCTGATTCCTGTGGACTAAGTCTTGGCTTGCTCGCGTCACTATCCACCATTGAACTAAAAATGATTGAAAATAATGTATACACAGGGCCCATGCAGCAAGTTTGCAACTGGAGGGGGGGGGACTCACTTTCGAATGCATTAACATGAGTCAACTGGCATGGGGTGGTCCAGGGGCATACTCCCCTGGAAAGTTTTTAATAAAATTAAAGGGAAACACATTTAAAATTAACATGGTGTGGTAACACTTAGACACTTTCAGCAACAAAACAGTGACATTTTAAAACAAGACTAATCAGTTTTTTGATAAAATGTTAAATAGAAAAGTAATTTCATTTTTTTAGTTATTACTTGCTTTTTACTGTTGAAAAGTGGGGGGTGGGGGGGGGGGGGGGGGGAGGGCAGCCACTCCCCTGCGTGGTGCCTGATACATGCACTTTGAGTAACCCTTGTTCTATTTATGTAATCACTCTCACACTTTAACAGAGATTCAATTTTTCAAACAACAAAGATGACTTGGTTTGTTTTTGTGGAACATGGGAGTCAAGTCAAGTCAAGTCAACTTGTCAAGTGGTGGGCTTTAGATGAGACTAAATGTAATTTAGGCTAAGTCAAAGTCAAAACAATGCTGAGCACTGGCTAGCAGTTTTCTTCAGGAGGAATGCGCGGGGTGGTCTCAGACTTTTTGCAGGGGGGCTGGCATTTTACAGTTGGCTTCAGGTTTTGATTTCATTGCGCATGTTTTTGTCACGTTGGTTCCACACGTAGGCTTTGTGCTGGTCGATTTTTCCCCGGCCCTGCCCTCCCTCTGTGGTCATGGTAAGTATAGGGTAAGTAGTGTGGTTCCACTGTTTCTCAGTGTGACGGTGCCCAAGGGTGGTTGCTGCTCACAGGGTTGTCATGGAGACCTTTATGTGCTCAGTTCGGTTTGCTCTCAGCCCCACCTCCTAGGCATACATACATACATACTTTATTTGATAAGTAGGTTGTCTTAAAGGCAGCCAAAGGGCTGATGTGGACCTACTATGCTAAACATTAAGAATTACATGTATGAAAATTGCAATAATAACTTAGAACTAATGTATACAAATAATACAGATAATACAAATAAATACAAATAATACAAATGATACGGTATTCACTAAGACTAACATATAAATCTAAAAGTAGATGAAATGATCCTTTTTGTTAGCGACTACTGTTGCCTCTTTGTCAAATGAAAAATTGTCAATAATCTTAACATGTTTACGTAAAATTTGTTTAAAAGAATAAAAACTTTCGGGTATTTTAACTAATCTATTTACAAAATTCCAAATAACAGGACCTCTATATCGTAGGGAGTTCCTGCCAGTCTCTGATCTAAATCTAATGATATTAAATTGGTTAGGAACACGAGAAGATCTAGAGGAAACTCTTTTAGAAAACAGTTCACATATCGATTGGGTCGTTGTTCCATAATATACTTTGTGCAAGAGAGACAGTACGGATTTTTTATAGAAGTAAGAGATGGGCAGCCAGTCAGATTTCATGAGACATGTGTCATCTGCCAACGTTGAATGGAGGTTATTCACAAGACGAGCTGCTCTTGCATGAATATGGTTTAGAGAGTTCAGTGCAGAGGGAGAACAATTACCCCATACTGAAATTCCATACGTTACACTGGGGATAATTGTCTTAAAATATATTTCCTCAAGAACCTTCTTTGGAAGGGTTCTCATTCTCTTCAACGCTCCAACCTTCTGCGTGAAGGATTTCTTCACTGAGTCAATGTGCACAGACCATGTCAGCTTGTTGTCAATTTTAACTCCAAGGCAAGTGGTGTAATTAACCATGTCGATGTGGCCAGTGTTAAAGTAGAGGGGACGTGTAGGCCCAACAAAAGAGGTTTTACTTAGTATCATTGCCTCAGTTTTAATTGGGTGGATGGTTAGCTGATTCCTAATGCTCCACATGAAGACTTGCTCCATTGTTTTATTTAGTGATAACATAACCTGGTCAACATTTGGTCCAATACAGTATACTGTAGTGTCATCTGCATACATGTATAGATCTCCCGAGTCGATGTGGTCAGGGAGATCATTAACATATATGGTGTAGAGCCGGGGGCCAAGAAGCGAGCCTTGAGGGACTCCATAGCGTACATAGTCAGTGACAGACCTGCAGTTATTTACTTCAGGCACCATTCCCCAAACTCATCTATTGTTGATGAGTTTAATTGGGTTCTAAAAATGCAAAGCTATTAAGAAGGAAGTATATATAAGGCTGAATTGGTTTTCTAAAGGGGTGGCATTCAATCCAGGACCTTTCAAGGGAGAGGGAAAATATACTTACAAGGAGGAAAGTAAATGGATGGGTGCATTAGTCTGGCATAAGTCAAGGAGGTGAGAGGTATTTATCCACTTTCCCTGGTGTTCATGATGTGTTAGAAAGTGGCTCTTCAGAATATAAATTTTGACTTACATCATATGACATACTCAGAGTGTCACACACTGTGAAAGCTTCTGTGCAGTACTTTCCTGTGGGGCTGTTTATTATGCTGTACAAGGTGGTTCTAACTTTTGAGTCTGTGGATGAAATCCTAAAGTGTGACCATTCAAATGAAAGCTACTGAGCAGTACTTTCCTGTGGTGTCGTTTATTATGCTGTACAAGGTGTTCTATCTTTTGAGTCGATGGATGAAATCCTAAAGTGTGACTATTCAAATGAAAGCTACAGAGCAGTACTTTCCTGTGGTGCTGTTTATTATGCTGTACAAGGTGGTTCTAACTTTTGAGTCTGTGGATAAAATCCTAAAGTGTGACCATTCAAATGAAAGCTACTGAGCAGTACTTTCCTGTGCTGCTGTTTATTATGCTGTACAAGGGGGTTCTAACTTTTGAGTCTATGGATGAAATCCTAAACTGTGGCCATTCAAATGAAAGCTACTGAGCAGTACTTTCCCAAGGTGCTGTTTATTATGCTGTACAAGGTGGTTCTAACACTTGAGTTTGGGGATGAAATCCCAAAGTGTGACCATTCAAATAAAAGCTACTGAGCTTTACTTTCCTGTGGTGCTGTTTATTATGCTGTACAAGGTAGTTCTAACTTTTGAGTCTATGGATGAAATCCTAAACTGTGGCCATTCAAATGAAAGCTACTGAGCAGTACTTTCCCAAGGTGCTGTTTATTATGCTGTACAAGGTGGTTCTAACACTTGAGTTTGGGGATGAAATCCCAAAGTGTGACCATTCAAATAAAAGCTACTGAGCTTTACTTTCCCGTGGTGCTGTTTATTATGCTGTACAAGGTAGTTCTAACTTTTGAGTCTATGGATGAAATCCTAAAGTGTGACCATTCAAGTGAAAGCTACTGAACAGTACTTTCCTGTGCTGCTGTTTATTATGCTGTACAAGGTGGTTCTAACACTTAAGTTTGTCATTTTACCTGATTCAAGTGATCATATGCAGCCCGTTTTAGGGATGACCTTTTTCCTTTTTTTCGCTTAGTAAGTCTGACTAACGTACTTGAATGTTTCTGTTGGTTTTCCTTTCGGTTAACGCACTTGGTTGTTTATTTCGGTCTTGTCTCCCTTGGTTTCAGCTTTCCGTAATAGTTGTTTATTTCGGTCTTTTCTCCCTTAGCTTCAGCTTTCCGTAATTCATCTTTAACTTATCCTATCTTTTCATACTTGGCATACTAAAGAGACCACAACGACTAAATAGACTACAACGACATTGCCATACTAGCCGTACTTGGCGTACTAAGGGAATGTTGAGAATAAAACGATACGGTTGTACTAGCCGTACTAGGCGTACTGAGGGAGTGTTGAAAACGAAAAATACAACGACACTGTCGTACTAGCTAGCCGTACTCAAGGCGTACTAATTAAGGGAATGTTGAGAATCAAAAATACAACGATACTGTCGTACTAGCCGTACTTGGCGTACTAAGGGAATGTTGAAAACGAAAAAAAAAACAACACTGTCGTACTAGCCGTACTTGGCGTACTAAGGGAATGTTGAGAATAAAAAAATACGACACTGTCGTACTAGCCGTATTTGGCTTACTAAGGGAATGTTGAGAATCAAAAATACAACGATACTGTCGTACTAGCCGTACTTGGCGTACTAAGGGATATTAAAAAACGAAAAATACAACGACACTGTCGTACTAGCCGTACTTGGAGTACTAAGGGAATGTTGAGAATAAAAAAATACAACCACACTGTGATACTAGCCGTATTTGGCTTACTAAGGGAATGTTGAGAATCAAAAATACAACGATACTGTCGTACTAGCCGTACTTGGCGTACTAAGGGAATGTTGAAAACGAAAAATACAACGACACTGTCGTACTAGCTGTACTTGGCGTACTAAGGGAATGTTGAAAACGAAAAATACAACGACACTGTCGTACTAGCCGTACTTGGCGTACTAAGGGAATGTTGAGAATAAAAAATACAACGATACTGTCATACTAGCCGTACTTGGCGTACCAAGGGAATGTTGAAAACGAAAAATACAACGACACTGTCGTATTAGCTGTACTTGGCGTACTAAGGGAATGTTGAGAATAAAAAATACAACGATACTGTCGTACTAGCCGTACTTGGCGTACCAAGGGAATGTTGAAAACAAAAAATACGATACGGTCGTACTAGCCGTTGCCGTGCCGTGCAGTGCCGTTTGCCGTATGGGGCTTACGGTATTCCGCGAAACGAAACAAAAGCGCTCGATTGGTAATCGACGAAACAAAAATCAAGCATTAATACTGGCTTACAGATGACACGAGAAATTTGCACTCCCTTCGAAAACTGTATTCGCTAGATACATTGTTTCGCGAAATACCAATAGCGATCGACGAAATAAGGCTCGCAAACTATTTATATAAGTGTTCTGCCTTCGAAAATTATCTTGTTTGATAAAGCGAATATACTGGATTACAGATAACGTGAAACGTTTACACTCTTCGAAATATATTTTGTTAGGTAACCATTTGCCTTGCATACTATTTCCAGCGATGTTTAAGTATTATGAACACGATAAACAACAAACCAAGCTCCTTTCATGACCTTCAATTGCATTATGTTGGTTTATCATGTCCTCTTGTGTCGACAATTGAGGCACTCAGGAAAATTCAGAACATTGACGCACTGATTGCGAAATACTCGGAACGAATGGATCTTTACAAGAACAGTACATATCCATTTAATTTCTACAATCGTATTTGCTAATGGAAATAATCATTCCCAGGAGCCCATTCATACTACTGGCATTCCTCGTATCATCTTGAGCCAAAAAAAATTTCCACTGACGTTCGCAGCAGGGATCTGTTTCTCGAAAGTCCCGGTAACTTAACGGACGCGGAACCATATTTTGAAATCAAAATCTCAATTAAAGTAGAATGTGTTTTGACCTGTAATGATTAAGTCCATTTTGTTTCTTTAACTGATAACTTAACTGTGATAATGACAAGTAATAATAAAAAATAAAATCACCCACCAGGACAAGACAAGACAGGACAAGAGTCGCAAAATATAAATTGTTCCCTGGACTAAGCGACAGGTAAAAATCGGCAAAATTTTTGAATGTTTTAATAAACATACATAAACTTACATACATATGTGCTGGTAGACAAGATTTCTGGCACTTCCTACAGCAGTGTCAAAGAGCACTGAATTGTTCTTTTCATCCTGTTACCCCGGGCCTGTTACTAACCAAACGCTACAACTGTGTCGGTGAAGTAAAGCGTCCAGTGAGAAAGGTTTTCTCTATGTATGTATAAGCCAGCACTTGCTCTGTTTAGCAAGATAACTTTTAACCGGCCGTCGATGCATTCCGGTACATGAAACATTCCGGAACATCCCGTAACATGAAAAAATCATATTTATAAAAAAAAAGGGAAAAAAGGTAAATTCAGCCCCAAAACGAAAGTAAATGAGTAAAGAAGAATAAACCGGTATCATTTCCGACTATAACAAAACATTATCTTGTTGGAAGTAATATTAGAATGCGATCTCATTATCTAGCTCTTCAAGAAGTAACTTCGATGATAACATTTTTGTTTTTATATTATTTATTTATATTATTTGTTTATTTTATATAACTTAACTTAAAAACTTTATTTATTTACATAGCGCTCACTGCTTTACAGTTTACAATTTACAGTAATTTACAATAAAACGATCTAAAATTCTATGGAAAGATATTATACAATAAATATTATTAATTCTGTAAACGATCTATAAAATATAAAGATTATTATAATTTTTTCATTTCCGGGATGTTCCGTGTTCGTGGTTTTATAGAAGGTACTTTTAGCCTGCGTTTGCGAACCTTGTTTCGTCGATGACCAATCGACCGCTATTGATATTTTGCGGAGCAAGGCATCTAGCGACGACAGATTTCAAAGAAAGAGCAAATTCATCTGTAAGCCAGTATTTGCTTTATCAAACAAGAGAATTGTTAAAGGCAGAGCACTTATAAAAATATCTTGCGATTACCAATCGACTGCTATTGGTATTTTGCGAAACGAGATCTAGCGAAGACAATTTTCGAAGAGAGGACAATTTTCTCGTGTCATCTGTAAGCCAGTATTTGCTGTATCAAACAAGATAATAAAAAATAGTTTGCGAGCCTTGTTTCGTTGACTACCAATCGTCCACTATTGGTATTTTGTGAAACAAGGCATTTAGGGGCAACAGTTTTCGAAGGGAGGGTATTATCGTGTCATCTGTAAGCCAGTATTGATTGCTTTATTTCTGTTTAATCGATTACCAATCGAGTGCTATTGTTTCGTGTCGTCTTATTTATCTTCTCATTCCAAGTGCCTTTCATTGTTTTGTATATAACTATCCTGTTTACTTGCATGTGTTGGTTATGAACGTCTACACTAAAAAAAAAGGCAAAGTTAAAGTGACTAGTTCCATCAGCTCTGAGGTCATTTCTGGTAACAGGCGATGCCTTTAGATTGTTCGAATGGAAATGCAATGGCATCGCTCGTATACAAAACAGCAAATTTGGACGGTGTGCCCTTTCTTCCTCTCTCTCTCTCTCTCTCTGTTTTACGGATATTTTAAGGTACAGTTACACGAATCCGAGAAAAGTCGAAACAGACGTTGAAGTCACAGAGGATAAGCGAACTGGGGACCTCTGGCTCAAACGACCGTGCACTAACCAACTGAGCTGCGCGCGTTCCTTATTACTAAAGCCTTCAATGTTTTTATTCCCATTAGGCAGGGTTTTGGTTGTGTTGCATATAATTTCTTGGATGCCAAGCGGCAACTGAAATAACCTGGAATTCCGAATTGGGATGATGTCCTAATGGGGCCACTCTTTTTAATCTAAACCTATGATTGAAGTGTCCCCATATGGCACTGTTTTTCCCTAAATATCCCCTTGTAAACATGAATTTCTGAAAAGTTGCCGCATTCTCTTTCTCTCATTCTCATGTCACTTTCTCTGTTTGTCTGGTGTCACCTGTCAGTTACTTCAATATTATGTCGGTTGTCCCCATTTGTTCCTCTGGAAATGGATCCTTAGCATTACTTTTTATGGACCCACCTCCTGCAGGCATGTTTGCCTCGCCTTTTTTGGTGACTTAGTTTGACTTAGTCGTCTTTGCTCCTTGTGGACCTCCACAGGAAGCCTTCCATAAGTCCCCCTTGCCTTCTGTCTTGTTCTAATGATCAGTACTTGTTCTCACAATGTTTTAATCTTCAGATGATAACTACATCCCTCCATGACTGCTTACGTCTACCCATTTCACCATGAATCGTCCCACTCTTTGAGGCAATTCGGCGATCTTCCATTTCCTCTTGAATGTGTTTGGAGAAAACCAATAACGAGTCTTTGTGTTTGTGTGTTACTCCGCTCATTCTAGTTTTGCCAGCTCCAGAAACGTATCGTGTTGCTTATCTTGCCATGCTGTTAGATTTTCCTTAACACTTGAGAGTTCACCTAATCATAAGCCTTCCCGCGATGTTCTGTGTTCTGTTTCGGTGCCTATTCACAGTGCTGTAGCAAGGTTAGATTTATTGGAGGGCCAATAGCATTCACTTCTAGGAGGGTCCGGGGGCGTGCTCTCTCAGTAGATTTGAAATGTGAGGTCTCTGAAATAGCATTTTCAGCCTTCAAAGAGCAGCAATTTCCAGTAATTGCTGCTTGATTCTTCCTAGCTTAAGACTTAAGGTTGTTCGCTGTCTGGCGTTAGGGAAGTTTCATTGTTTGACAGGGACTTATCATGTGTGCTCCTTCCAATGGTTAAATTTGTCGTCCTCTATAGCCGGTAAGAGGCATCTGCTCTGAACTGGTTGACACGAGCCACCTTGCTTATTTGGCAGGCATAAGCTTTGTATCTCCTCGTAGCAACCAAAACTACACATAGGTTTTCTAGAAAGTTGGCTTGTGACATGTCACCTCTCTGTTCTATGATGCACTTCACCCAAATTTCCTTTGTTATCTTTTTACGCAGTGACAAAGGTAATGAAAAGGTAAATATGGTTATAGTGATAATGGTAACGATAGTAAAAAGATGTATATGGTATCATTTAAAAGAGCTCAATGGTTTGAAATACATGTAACAGAAAGTTATATGAAGAATTTATTAAACAACAATACACTCTTCCTTACTTTGTAATTCTACAACCAAGACCTTAAATTACCGTAAAAGCTCTATTTAGCCCCTCTCTCTTTTAAGCCCCCCTCTCTAATAAGCATCCCTCCCCTTTTGGGACACGAAATGATTGCGTCCATCTCCACTCAAAACATTCTAAATGCAACCCTCCCCAAGAACTTCATGACGGCCCAACCCACACAATCCAAGATGGCGTTACGTGATATGGGAGTATGAACATAAAACTCACTAGAGCAATACTATATACTTCACTTTCTACGGCACTGTTTTTCCATTCTCTGTTTTTGACGCAAAGTGCAGCTAGTACGGCAGTACCGTTGAATTTATGGTTTTTAACATTCCCTTCGTACGCCAAGTACGGCTAGTACGGCAGTGTGGTTGTATTTTTCGTTTTCAACATTGCCTTAGTACGCCAAGGACGGCTAGTACGATAGTGTCTTTGTATTTTTCGTTTTTTAATATCCCTTAGTACGCCAAGTACGGCTAGTACGACAGTGTCGTTGTATTTTTCGTTTTTTAATATCCCTTAGTATGCCAAGTACGGCTAGTACGACAGTGTCGTATTTTTCGTTTTTTAAATATCCCTTAGTACGCTAAGTACGGCTAGTACGACAGTGTCGTTGTATTTTTCGTTTTTTAATATCCCTTAGTACGCCAAGTACGGCTAGTAAGGCAGTGTCGTTGTATTTTTCGTTTTTTAATATCCCTTAGTACGCCAAGTACGGCTAGTACGGCAGCGTCGTTGTATTTTTCGTTTTTTAATATCCCTTAGTACGCCAAGTACGGCTAGTACGGCAGTGTCGTTGTATTTTTCGTTTTTTAATATCCCTTAGTACGCCAAGTATGGCTAGTACGACAGTGTCGTTGTATTTTTCGTTTTTTAATATCCCTTAGTACGCCAAGTACGGCTAGTATGGCAGTGTCATTGTATTTTTCGTTTTTTAATATCCCTTAGTACGCCAAGTACGGCTAGTACGACAGTGTCGTTGTATTTTTCGTTTTTTAATATCCCTTAGTACGCCAAGTACGGCTAGTACAACAATGTCGTTGTATTTTTCGTTTTTTAATATCCCTTAGTACGCCAAGTACGGCTAGTACGGCAGTGCCGTTGTATTTTTCGTTTTCTAACTTTCCCTTTCCAAATTAAAGCAGCTACCGACCCAGAAAAACCACGAAGTTCATTAACCACTACACGAGAGTCAGTAACAACCCTACAGTCGAACACAAAAGTGCGCGACTACTTTTGACCAATTCTTAGTACGTTAGTCAGCCGTACTAAGGAAAAAAAAAGGAAAGGCTGTTCCCTAAACTGGGCTTGGTATACAAGTGATAAGCAACTTGTTATATAAATTGGACCAGAATTTTCCCAATGTTGGAGTGAACAGCCTACATTTCTTCAACTCACCTAGCATTTCCAGAGTCCTGTAGTGGCCAAGACAAGCCACTGCAACAGCTTTCACCTGCTACACTCTCTTGAGTTGGATGTTTTGGACCAAACAGCTCTGTATTCTTACTGATAAATGTTGAAATTTCTTCTAGTACATCTGTTCTCTTCTCATTCACCAGAATCTCTAACAGCTCTTTAGATGTTGTCTCAGTGCATTCTCTGAACAGTGCAACAGTTGGGTTCTCTGTTTTTTCCAGCTGAGGAATAAGCTGTGAAAACTGGAGCTGTGATGCTATGACCCTCCAGTCATTGCCACTCATTTTGTGGGGATCAAGCGACTTGGAAAACTCAAACTGAAGTTTCCAGGGATAGTCTTTCACTAAGTTTGGAAGATGAAGAAGCTGTGTATTAAGTGAACAAAGCTCGTCAAAAAAAAAAATACCTCACCTGACACTGAAATGATACTGATTAGAAAAAAAAAATTAGAAGTAATTAAACTAAACTATCAGGAGTACTGAAAGAGAGTGGAAAAATTTTTATTAGTTTTCAAATGTACAGAACACTCACTAGACATAAAACCCTTGGTCACAGGTCTTCAATATTAATTTCAAATCCAAAAAAGGCGCCCACCCCTCTTATCAAAGACATCACTGAGTAGCCCCTTTTGGATCAAGTGAAGACTATCATCACCATCATCGTCACCACCACCACCACCATCATCATCATCACCATCATTGTCATCATCATTATTATCATTTTTGATAGCACCCATTATTAAATAAATTTGGTGGGTTATTGAGGGTTATTCACAAATTTGTGGGGCAATCATGCAAAAAGGCACCTCAACAGGTCAACAAAAACATCATGTATCGTACAGAATGCGGCACTATGTTAGTAGAATATGCTTATGCAGGGATGTCAATAAGTTTTTAAGCAGCTGTTTCATTAAAGGTGTCACTGGCAGCATTTCTTTATGTGGCCAGCAGCCATGTAGCGAAGACCCGCAGGGCCTGAGGCCCTAAGGGGTGTGGGGGCATGCTCCCCCAGAAAATTTTTGAAAGAGACCCCTGGAAGAGCGTTTTCCTGAATTCTGACGCATGAAAAGGAAATTCTATTCAGTGATAATAACCCTCGCTTTTCATACTAATTAACTTTAAATACAACATGTAGTACATACTTTCATCAGTTTCATACACCCCCCTTCACAAAGATTAAATGAATAAAGTTAATATTAATTTCCAAAAAACTAGAGTGTTTTCTAATTCTACAGTTCTCTTCCTAACAAGGCGCCATGCAGCTCTTGGAACAGCTCATAGGATTGGCTGAGAAAACAATAAACAAACAACAGAAACAATGGACCCTAGCCCTGAAATAATGGAGCTGCATGGTAATAAGAACCAATGAAATAAGAGGTTACTGAGAGGTGTGTGGCATCTGTTCCTAACACTATAGTTTACCAATAATATTCACGTCATTCAAAAGAAATTCATTCATTTAAAAGGAATTACATCATTCTTGGAATGGTGTAAAACCTGTTCCCAGTTTGGACCACATGATTTTTTCCTGAACATGACTCATCAACATTACAACAAAGTAGACCATAGTTTTGTTTCACTGCACTTCCACAGTCTGTTAATCACACAGTTTGTTTTCAATGACTTGTTTGAAAAAACCTGAAATGAAAATCTACTATTAATAATGTTTTAAATAAATTTTAGTCATCTTCATCCTTGCTGTCAGAGCCCTCAATTGAGCACATGTTTACAAGCAGCTCCTTGAAGACTTGTTGCTGTGTAAAAATCTTGTCCATTAACTTAGTCAATTCACAGGGATTTAAAGTTTATGAATTCTCGTCTAATTTCACAATCTAGATGTAGATACAAAAAAAGGAGGGAAGATACCAAGAAACAATTACGTTTATTTCAGCCAGTAATTTTTTTTATTAAATTCGCTTTGTACCTACAACAATGAACGTCTTCACCCATAACATCAAGTAAGCTCAGCTGTAACAGGTGTTACGGGTTACGGCCCTTATTGACATCCCTGCTTATGTATTTTGTTACATTTGTAGATTCAACTGTTGGTTACAATATAAACATAACATAAACATAACAAGTTTATTTCATTGTCAATGTCTTTAGCTAAAAAAAGCTAAAAAAGCTAATTGGGGACACTAAAATAATGGGAAACAAATTATAAAATGAGGTTATACATGCATGGTAGTTCACTAAAATCTTAAAATTTATAGAAAGTTAAAATTTAAAGTTAAAATTATGGAGTTATCCCCACTAAAATATACAGAAGAATGCTAAAAATATTTCTAAAAAAATTTCAAGAACTACAAATAAGACAGGAAGCACAATTGACACTTAGGGGATCTACAAGCTAATTCGCTATTAGTCACTGAAATGCTATACACTGTACTCACTAAAAACTCCATCTTGTCTGACCCATTCCTCTCCACTTGACCTTGAAATGTACCTTGTGAGGCAGATGATCCCCCACTCCAACTGAAAATTATACACATGCATGCAGTTTCATTGTAATAAAGAAATTGAATATTTAAAGTTCATAAGTTGTTTCCAATCACTTAATTTGATAGCCTTGTAGATGTAATTATTACATCTTACAAGAACTTTCAGTGATAAAAAAGCAGCAATAATAATCAGGGAATTCATTAGATGCCAGCAACCGGCAAAGAAAATCGCCGACAACTTTGTCAGAATTTACCTCTTACCACCACCTACTTTAATAATAATAATAATAATAATAATAATAATAATAAATGTCTTTATTCATCATAAGTTAAAAACTACATATCTTATGTTACATAATTGAAATCATAATAAAATATAGTATTAGATCACATGTGAATATGGTATTTATAAGTTAATCTTTGTCCGTATGTTCACTCAAATTATTATAAAAAATTCATCAGGTCACCGCCTACTTTAGTTACCTCAAATGGCTATTTCAAAACTTATTGAAAACCCTGATGATTATTAATTTCTTTTTTTTTCTGAAACATGGTGCACTGTTTTCAGATTCAGCAAATATTGTAGTATATAAAATCCATCTCATGGTAACAACAACCTAACATTCATGACCCTCAAACAAGTTTAAGATAACAAAAAAAAAATACTCTTTTATAATAATATGAGAAAATGAGTATTGAAACTTCTAGAGCTTAAACATAATACTTATAATATTTCATATTTCTATTGGGTATTTTCTATGAAATAATCAAATTCAGATAACAACACTGGTTGTTGGTCTTTGCCAGTTTATAATTAATGAAGCAACTAGCTGAGTTATGAGTGCCCCCGTAATAAGAATGTCAAATTAAGACAGACACTAGGGGTGGTCACTGCCAGAGTTTTGTTACATCCCTAGTGGTTCTTTTACAGCCCACAGAGCCAGATTATGTGAAAGTACTATGAGATGGGACCTACGGTTTATCGTCTTTATCCGATAAGACTAGACAGTCTATTAAACCATTTGTAGATGTCATTACAAAGGCAGCACCTTCTGCTCACTTATTTTAAGACCCTGCATGTTGGTCTGGCCGGGGTTTGCACCTGCAACCTCCTGCACAGTAATATGGTGTCTCTACCAACTGTGCTAACCAGTTGGCTTCCTTGGTTTTTAGTACAGAAAGAATGCAAACTAATATTTTAAAGGGATGTCAGAGCTGTCAAGTATTGCCAGTCAAAAACACAAAAATGCCTCTGATTACTTTCAAAGTCTAGATCAACTTAATTAACTTTGGTTAATGGCCATGATTGTACTAATGACAGCCCTGATCTTGTCCTTAAGATTTGAAACTTTTACCTTCTCAATCTGTCATCACTCATTTTGAACCTTGTTTATGAGTGTCAGGCCACTGAGGTTGCGGATTGATCCTCACTCCCTCCTGAAAGTTATTTAATAGATATTGTAAACAAAATTAATAGCTTGTAAAATTTATTCATCCATCATTTTTATGACAAATAAATTCATGGTATTCAATTCACATGACTTGTATACGTCTGTAACTTTTGTAAAAAATATCAGATGAATTATGGATTAGTAAAAGTAACTTTTGACAAAGAGTTCTTCCAAACAAGAATGCATAACCCAACTCCTAAGGGAAATGGCATTTCTGATTCGAAGAATGTGCAGCACAATTAATATTTGTCCACGTTCACAAAGCAACTATGCACATTTACAAATTGCTCTGACATTTGTAAATCACAATAAAGATCTCCTATTCATATTTTATCCTTTACTAAAAATACATTTAACCGTAACTTTTATGAGCCAATTTTTCACTTTCATTCTAGTGAGATTTTTTTAATTTAGCTTGCTACAATAATGTACACATGTCGACTATTGATAAACCTTTCCCTGAGTAACCACTCTCACCTTATGTTAACCTTAAATTATGCAATTGCAGCAAAACACTGTCATGCATATTCTCACTGCAGTCTTCCATTCAGTTCTTATTGTGCTAGTTTGGAGAATTTGTTTTACCATCCAGACACTTCATCTTTCATGATTTATTCAATTCTTATACCAAGCATGTTAGATCAAGTGTATAAAAGTAAATATGTAAGGGTTATTTAACTGGAATGAGATGGTAATATTTTGTGATATATTCACCTGGTACCAGGTGAATATATCACATACCCCCGAGGGAGTGGTAAATAGCATGCTTACTTGTCAGTTGGTGAGGTTTTCTAAAAGAAACAAAAGGCCATTAAATAACCCAAAAACTTATTTTCTACTTGGTCAAGTTTTATTTTAAAAATACTTTTAATGGTAGATTGTAGGCGGTAAGGATTCAACTGTAAACATGTTTTTCTGATTTGCGGTTTTTGCTTTTTTTACAACAATACATAGACAACGAGTTTTATTTACTGGTACACAGTTGGATTGACATTTTCTTTTGTCTGCTGGTATGTGTGGTAAAACATGTTTGCTACTGTTGCATAAACAGTGCATGCATGTTCAGTACACTACAGTCATGTACATGTAGTTGAGCGGCTGCTGTTAAATTTTGGGAAAAGTGAGCTCTCGGCTGGCATTGTTTGTAAACAACATATTAAACAACTATGACTGATAGTGAAGATGAAGTCTTAACCCAAAACTCTTTTCAGGGTCTTTGGAAGCTCCTTCTCGGCAGTTGGATTTCCTTTGTGAATGGGAAAAGTCAGACTCACAGCCAGGATGCATGCTCAGACGTAGACGTTGAAAATGCTGTCTCAGATTTTAACACTCCTGAAGAAAATGATTTATTGCTTGAAGATCCACCTGCTTCCAATGTCGTTGCAGCGGTAAGCCCCAGAAAGAAGTTATGGAGGAGAGAAAGGGGAAAAACGCAGTATACAAGTCATTATCGACAAAGAGGTTGCAAACGAAACAGTGAGTAGATACCAGCTAACACACGAAAGACTACCGCATGCTCAGTGAAACTGTTTGACTTTGCATCTGTGTTTGTTTGATAGGAGACTAAATTGAGGGGAATATGAGCAGGGGAATATGAACAGGGAAAATATATATTGCATTGTTTTGCAATATTGTTATCAGCTATTGTTTCAGCTCCACACTTCCCTGTTACAATCAAAGCCGCCACCAACTTTTCAGACAGTGAATGATGATGAGGGGTTATGTAATATATTCCCCTGAAAAGAGCAAAGGAAACCTAGCCAACTGACAAATAAGAGTATTTATAATACCACTGCTAAAAGGTAACAGCAATGGACTAGCTAGCATCTAATCTAAGGTACAGGAGCAATTCTAGTAACCTGCTGGTTGCTATATATACGACTGAAAGTGGTTAAAGTAGAACAATGATCATCATTTCAAGAACACCCTGTTTTCTACAAGGATGTGTTTATAATTTGGCCATTTGTTGTTTTCCATTGAAAAGGGTTTCAAGATTTTGGTGGACCTCATTAATAATATGAGGAATTCATGTCACTAGAAAAGCAAAAAGCCTAAACCTCAAGCATTCATTAAACTGTTGACCATGGAAAAGAAAAGCAATAGTTATTCATTGCCACAGGAGCCCATACCCGGAGTGTGCAACTGCAATAAATTTGAGAAAAGGCATTTTTACAAGTAAGTTTATTTTTAGATACATGTAAGCCTTTCCCGTGAAAATATGTTTCCAATGACAACCACTACTACTTTCCATGCAAATACTGAAATTGTTGCCTGAAATACAAAATAATTCAATGAAGATTCCTTGCATTTGTGCACCATATGTTCATTTCCTATGTGAACAAGTCTTCTGTATTGTTGTAGTTACGTATTAACAGTGTATTCATTATATATATGCAATCACTTGTGATTGGCTATCCAAAGCCAATTTGTAAAATAAACCTAAAAATAAACCTACTTGTGAAAATGCATTTCACAAATGCAGTATGGAAGTGGCAGACTCCAGGTAATGGGCTCCTGTTGCCAAAATGCATAACAGCCCACTGACTTCTCAAAATCTGCATTACAAGCTATCATGTCATATGCATTATTTTTCTTCAGTAACATTTCTAATGTTAATTTTACACCAACAGGACAATGATGGTAGTTAGCGTACCAGATGTTCACAATTGAATTCACCATCATTTCTCAAGTGAACTCTCCCTCACAATGTCTATAAGCTTGGCACTGCCAGTCACCCACCAGCCAATCACATAGTGCAATTCTATCACAATGTTTCAAACTGGCCATTCCAATCCAATGCCTGTGATAATTGTTTTTACACCACAAACGGAGGAAAATATTGACAGCTGTACTCCTAGCTATCAAGCGATGGCACAATTTGCTTACAACTTTCCCTCCCTATCAAACTCGGAGCGTTTGGTAAGATATAAAATCATTCTGTGTGTCGTTGGATTTAGTAGTGAAAGTGATAACCTTTGACTAGGGCAAAATCAATTGAAGCATCATCAGTATGTTATCCATGTCTGGGAAAAGCCACGATAATGGCAACAATGAAGACAGAAAGAAATGAAAACAGTTTGACGATAAACATAAACAGAGTGACACTGCAACCGGATATTGATTGGATCGACTTCTGGTTTGTCATGTCTCTCACTTGACACTTGTGTTTATGTTTCAACCATTTCTGTTTCTTTCCTTTCTTTGTCGTTGTCGTTGCTGTGGCTTTTCGCAGACATGGATAACATACTTGATGATGCTTCAATTTATTTTGTTTATCGTAGAAAAGAACTGGGGTACTTGTAATGACAGTGAAACAAGTCAGAAAGTAGGTGCTCCGTCAGACCAAGTTTCTGCCATCTTTGAACTCTGAGGTAAGCCCCGGGGAGGCTCCGCCCAGAGGTCCAACCCCTTACCCTTTTATATACCATTTTTGACAGAAAATGTACCCCTTTCGTATACCTTCTATTGACAATTAGTACCCTTCATATACCTAAAACAGGAAGTCTTCTCATTTTCATGTAGCGTTCGATAAATTAAAACAGTACAGTTGTAAGTTGATAGTAATTGGTCATAGTTAGAGTTCGCAGTGGCGATAGACTTCTTCACTTCGTCAATAGATTTGCGAAGAGGCTCTAAAGCCTTCTCCAGCAAATTCTTGAATTCTCATCGTTAGACTCCCATAATGATACGTAGATAAATTCAAAACAACATGTAACACGAAAAAAGAAGAAAAAAGAGGAAAAACACAGCTTTGATAAGCTATAATCACTGAAAATTTAACGAAGCTCAATTATTGCCGCCATCTTTCTCGCTGACCGCTGACCGTTTAGTGATTTTCATCTTGAAAAAAAAAAAACATTAGTTACTTATTCTTATTAACTGTTGTGTTGTTTCCCAGATTACCTGTAAATTAGTCTTTTCAGGCCATCTGATATTATGCAATGACGCAATTTCACACAATTGACCTCAAATTGCATCCAATCGCACAATTCACAAAAAATAGCTTAATTAAAAAAGTGCACAATTCTTAAAAAATAAACCATAAATAAATGTCTTATCTGAAAAAATTCCGCGTCTGCACTTAGTTTCAAGATGATTTACCTTTGAGAAAGGCTGAGAAACATTCTGAAACCATCGATTTCACAAACAATCAAAGTTCAAGACGTTATTTTTGTTTTTGGCAGGTCCGGGGGCTGGTGCTAGTTTTTTCATTCTTAAAGAATTGCCTATATATTGGTGCAACACAAACAATTCTTTTCTTTGAGTTAGCCTATCAGAATTGCTGATCTAAATCCATGACATATGATCCTTCTATACTCACGTTCTAAGTAAATGGTACGTGGTAATAGGAAATGAGCAAAATTTATATCAGGGAAGCGTTGTCTGACAACAAAATAAGCTTATTTAAGTTCTTTCGTGTACATTGCCGATGTCCTCATGGACAAGTTTATGGTGAAAATGCCCATTGTTCCTTCGTGTTCAACTACTGGGAAAACCAAATCGCACCTTCCTTCAAATTTGACTGCCAAAGACAGAGCAGAAAAATTTTAAAATTTTATCCCAATTCACTCATAATTGCTTGGTTTTTGTTCTTTTATGAAAAAATTGTCGTTAGAGCAGCACAAAAGTGTTTTTCTTTCTCAGAATCCTAGTAAAACAAGCTTAAAATAGTTTAGGAAAAAATCGCATAATTTACCGCATAATATATAGTCCATTCTTATCGCACAATCTACCCTGAAAATATCGCACAATTTCTGATTTTTTATCGCACCCTATCAGATGGCCTGTCTTTTGCTAAATTCTGTCACTTTTCCCAGTCTTAATGCCTTATATTCATAAATTACATAAATTTAATTATTTTAGGCTTCCTTCATAGCGTAGAAAGAGCGTTTTTCCTCTTCTCCTCTCTTTTTTTTCTTTTTATGTGTGTATTTGTGCTTCAGTTTTCTTGCTGACCTATAATTTATTTCTATTTATTGCAGATGTCAACTGGCTGCCTGGCTCCACTAGTCCTTATGGTTATTCCAGGCAGCCAGTACTCTAAACTTTTACCTTTAATTTTTTATTGTAAATTATTTTTTTTGCAAGAAAAAGAGTACAAATAAAGATTGTTGTTGTTGTTGTTGTTGTTGTTGTTGTTGTTGTTGTTGTAAGGTATATGTGTTCGAAATTTTTTAGTGCAAGGCCCTTTTAGATACCTTAATGACAGATTTCCCTACACTTTCATATACTTTGACTCGTGAAATCCCTACCATTTTATATACCTGAAGCGTGAAAAAGGTAACCCCTTTCGGGCGGAGCCTCCCCGTATAGGCCATTATAGGGAGAGTCTATAATGCACCCCCCACCCCCCTCCGGGGGTAAGCCAGAATTTATCCTTGAGCTTGATTCAGCCTCAAATCATTTTTTATTGTGTTGTTTTACTATTTCCAGTGAATTTGATAGGGGATCAGTAGGGGATGAGTAAGGAGATCAGTGGGGGATCAGTGTTTTGTCGAAGCCCCTTTGAATACCAAGTGGTGGCTATGCAGCTGAAAGAGAGAGTGGAAGTGGGAAAGGAGAGGATTTCAGAGATAGAAATTATATCAGAGGTATTTTGAAAGAAGGAAAGCACACAATTCTGTACAGACAACAAATTTGGCGCCCGCAAAATGAGTCACAACACAGCCTTGTGAACCTATCCTAACACGCGCGTCACAAGTGTTTGGAACTGATGTAAAAAATGTAACGAGGTTTTTTGTTCAACTGCAGCATTAAACCGTGGCCAATACTTTTTATCAGGATCAAAGCACGTCTTTCCTACAGTAACCCGACTGTCTAATGACGTAGTTCTGACTTTGCGCGCGCTCAACGACCACCTTGAGCACGTCAACCACTCTGTTTCCCTTTTGACTTTCCCGAGGGTAGCAAAACAATGCGTGTACCTTAGTGCCAACCGTTTTCCTACGACATTGGAAAACGGAATTCGAACTTCCATTTTCGTTTTCCATTTTTTTACGACATGGGAAAACGGAATTCGAACTTCCATTTTGGTTTTCCGTTTTCCTACGACATGGGAAAACGGAATTCGAACTTCCATTTTCGTTTTTCCTAATATTTTGAAAACGGAATTCGAACTTCGATTTTCGTTTTTCGTCTTTCGTTTTCTTAAGACAATGAAAACTGGAATTTGAACTTTGATTTTCGTCTTTCGCTTCCGTGTTTTTGTCATTTCTGTATTTCCTGGGGCGGATCTAAGGTTGGTTCGGGGGCTTCGGTCGAACCCCCTAAAATTAAGACATTAACGTCTAAAAACTTTCGGTTACCACAGAAACGTGCTGAAAAAATAAGATAAGGCAGGACCTGGTAATGTAAAACAATAAACACAATAGAGCATGTCGCTCACAGCCACAAATTGAGCGTATTTTGGATCTGCAGTCCGGCATGCATCACTGGGGGCGCTAAGATAAGCCTGTTCAGCCTGCTGACCTCAATTGCTAAAGTCACATCAACTGAATTTAACATAGATTTGTAAATATAAACTCGAATGCGCATCGATAAAATAATGTCGATCTCTTTTTCATTTTCCTTCCTTCTGACGCAACTTGTTTACTCCAACATTTCAAAATTTCCCAGGGAGCATGCCTCCCCCACCACCTCCTAGATGCTCCCTCGTTTAGCGGTCGTATATTCCAACCTCCTTTATATAAATCCTTATGTGAATCCTAGTTCACCTGAACCAGAAGAATGTTGGCACTTTCTGTCGCTAACAAACCTCGGATGATAAGAAACAAGATGACCGCCTTAGAAAATACCCTTTGATGAAGTCTTTCGGTCGCGCCGTTTTCTTATGGCGGAAATTTAAATAACAGCTATGAAGACCTTCTGATCTTGAGGTAATCAAGAACCGTCACCCGAATCTAAGAGGCTGTAGTTTGCGAAGTGTAAAAAGGTTTTGCAGTTATCATGGCATCATCATTATCATCAAGTCCGTTGCTGAAGGCACAGTTGACTGATTATCATCGTAGTACGAGGTTATATTCCAAATCTATCATGAAAAGCCTTAGGCCTAGATACAAATATCCGGGTATTTTTTGAGATCTTTAGAACAACCCATGATATTTAGAAAAAAATTATATTCGGAATTTGATAAGGAAAATTTATTTAAATCATGTTCCTAGGAAAATTGAGAAAGAAAGCTACTTGGTTCAATGTTAATTAGGGCATTACCAATGCGTGTACCTTAGTGCCAACCGTTTTCCTACGACATTGGAAAACGGAATTCGAACTTCCATTTTCGTTTTCCGTTTTCCTACGACATTGGAAAACGGAATTCGAACTCCCATTTTCGTTTTCCGTTTTCCTACAACATTGGAAAACGGAATTCGAACTTCCATTTTCGTTTTCCGTTTTCTTACGACATGGGAAAACGGAATTCGAATTTCGATTTTCGTTTTCCGTTTTCCTACGACACGGGAAAACGGAATTCGAACTTCCATTTTCGTTTTCCGTTTTCCTAATATTTTGAAAAACGGAATTCGAACTTCGATTTTCGTTTTCTTAAGACAATGAAAACTGGAATTTGATTTTTCTGTTTCATTTCTGTACTTCCTGGGGCGGATCTAAGGTTGGTTCGGGGCTTCGGTCGAACCCCCTAAAATTAAGACATTAACGTCTAAAAACTTTCGGTTACCACAGAAACGTTCTGAAAAAAATAAGATAAGGCAGGACCTGGTGATGTAAAACAATAAACACAATAGAGCATGTCGTTCACAACCGCAAATTGAGCGTATTTTGCATCTGCAGTCCGGCATGCATCACTGGGGGCGCTAAGATAAGCTTTGGTGTGCTTCTTGCTAGGGTTAGTTGCTTGTTTTTTCAATTTTTTTTATGAAGCACAAAAAAGCATAAAGTCACATCAACTGAATTTAACATAGATTTGTAAATATAAACTCGAATGCGCATCGATAAAATAATGTCGATCTCTTTTTTTTTTTACTCCAACATTTCAAAATTTCCCAGGGAGCATGCCTCCCACCACCACCCCCTAGATGCTCCCGCCTTTTAGCGGTCGTATATTCCAACCTCCTTTATATAAATTATTATATGAATCCTAGTTCACTTGAACCGGAAAAACGTTGGCACTTTCTGCCGCTAACAAACCACAGATGATAACAAACAAGATGACTGCCTTAGAAAATATCCTTTGATGAAGTCTTTTTTCGCACCGTTTTCTTATTGCGGAAATTTAAATAACAGCTATGAAGACCTTCTGAACTCGAGATAATTAAGAACCGTCACCCGAATCTAGGGGCTGTAGTTAGCGAAGTGTAAAAAGGTTTTGCAGTTATCATCATGGCGTTCGTTGCTGATGGCACAATTGACTGTTCAACATCGTAGCATGAGGTTATATTCCAAATCTATGCCTTAGGCCTAGATACAAATATCCGGGTATTTTTTTTTTTTAGATATATATAGGATTTTGGGATATTTAGAACATCTCATGATATTTAGAAAAAATTATATTTGGAATTTGATGAGGAAAACTTATTCAAATCATGTTGTTTTCCTAGAAAATTGAGAGAGACAGCTACTTAGTTCAATGTTAATTAGGGCATTGACATTACAGTGACAGAGATTCAAACAAATCTCCTCATATAGGCCTGCAGTAATCAGATTCAACAGTATTCTCCATTTATAATATATGCCATGTGTCTTATGTTAGGGATTGCCTGTTCAACAGAATGGTGGATGCTGATGCTGAAAGGTCAGATGCAGTGATTACAGTTCCAGTTGACGTACCCTCTGAACCTGAAGCTAACTCATGCACTAACCATACAATAGTGTCCCTTTTAGACCGCGTAGAGGCAGCGCCAATGCTCCGAGTAAATAATCGTTAACTTTGCTTGTAACTGCACTGCCCTAGTCTTCTTGGAGGCTGTTGGGTACTGAAACAAGTCTAAGGCCGACTTTATGTAAAATCGTTTAACGTTTTGTTGTATTCTGTACAAGGACATTTGCTGACATGCTGAAATTTGTGTTGCCATTTTAGAAGACAGGCTACTTTGTGAGGTTGTTACTGTAATATTTATGAAAAATAAAGCCAGATATTTTTTGAGATATTTAAAACTTTTTCTTGATATTTAGAAAACTATTTCGAGATATTTAGAGAAAGGCGATATTTACGTTACATTTTCACAGTTATCTAGGTCTAAACAGCCTATTGAAATTGTTTAACTTAATAGTGGGGACTAAAAAGCAATTTCATTCCGTGATTTGTAACTCCATGATAATTCATTTTCTTGCGCTCATTCACAGGAAGGGCCGACACTCTTTCGGTTTAAACGAAATACAGAAATGACAAAAATACGGAAACGAAAAACGAAAATCGAAGTTCGAATGCCGTTTTTCTATACCGTAGGAAAACGGAAAACGAAAATGGAAGTTCGAACTCCGTTTTCCCAAGTCGTAGGAAAACGGAAAACGAGAATGGAAGTTCGAATTTCGTTTTCCCAAGTGTAGGAAAACGGAAAACGAAAATGGAAGTTCGAATTCCGTTTTCCAAGTCGTAGGAAAACGGAAAACGAAAATGGAAGTTCGAATTCCGTTTTCCCAAGTCGTAGGAAAACGGAAAACGAAAATGAAAGTTCGAATTTCGTTTTCCCAAGTCGTAGGAAAACGAAAAACGAAAATGGAAGTTTGAATTCCGTTTTCCTTTGTCGTAGGTAAACGGTTGGCACTAAGGTACACGCATTATTACCATTAAAGTGACAGAAATTCAAACAAATCACCTCATATAGGCCTGCAGTAATCAGATTCGATGTCAGTATTCTCCATTTATAATGTATGCCATATGTCTTATGTTAGCGATTGCCCGTTCAACAGAATGGCGGATGCTGATGCTGAAAGGTCAGATGCAGTGATTACAGTTCCAAATGACGTGCCCTCTGAACCTGAAGCTAACTCACACACAAACCATACAATAGTGTCCCTTTTAGACTTGTGTTGCCATTTTAGAAGACGGGCTACTCTTTGAGGTTGTTACTGTAATATTTATGAAAATAAAGCCAGATATTTTTGAGATATTTAAAACTTTTTCGAGATATTTAGAAAAATGCGATATTTACGTTACATTTATATCTAGGTCTAAACAGCCTATTGAATTTTTTTAACTTAATAGTGGGACCTAAAAAGCAATTTCATTCCGTCATTTGTAACTCCATAATAATTTCATTTTCTTGTGCTCATTCACAAGAAGGGCCAACACTCTTCTGGTTTAGGTGAAATACAGAAATGACAAAAATACGGAAACGAAAAACGAAAATGGAAGTTCAAATTCCGTTTTTCAATGTGTTAGAAAACGAAAAACGAAAATGGGAGTTCGAATTTCGTTTTCCCATACCGTAAGAAAACAGAAAACGAAAATGGAAGTTCGAATTCCGTTTTCCCAAGTCGTAGGAAAACGAAAAACGAAAATGGAGGTTCGAATTCCGTTTTCCCATGTGTAGGAAAACGGAAAACAAAAATGGAAGTTGGAATTCCGTTTTCCAATGTCGTAGCAAAAACGGAAAACGAAAATGGAAGTTCGAATTCCGTTTTCCTATGTCGTAGGAAAACGGAAAACGAAAATGGAAGTTCGAATTCCGTTTTCCAATGTCGTAGGAAAACGGTTGGCACTAAGGTACACGCATTCAAAACCTTGCTATGAACAAAAATGTTACTTACAGAATGCAGAAATCCAATAGTATTCAGATATTCTGATCAGTCCACGAGGAGGAAATGGCTCAGATCCATACGCTTCACATTTAACTTTTCCTCGAACACAGCTGCAAAAGAAGAGAAGATCGTGTCAATAACAAGAATTTTGATTGGTTGAAACCGGTGTTCCTTATTTGGAAGTTGTTACCAAGAAAACCAATGAAAAGGGTTGTACTATTTTTGGGCGTTTTCCGGGAATCCCCGCTTGAAATCTTTTGATGAATACCAGCCATCTTTTATTTTCAGAGTTTTTCGGGTTCTTGCTTCACATGCAAATATAACCAACAGTTAATGATGCTAATCAGGCTGCAGAGGCTTTGGAAATAACATGGATCGCGTTACCACTGATTTCTCCAGGTCTTCTTTGGAGGAGATCCCGGGAAAAAAGATAGAATTATTGAACAAAATCCTGGAATTGATAGATTCTGCAATTCTTGCTTTAAATTCTGGAAGAGATTTTCTGTCGGTAAAGAATGACATTCATTACACCTTGCAACGAATTTACAAGAATGTGGATGTGTTAAAGGCGTCATTCAAAGAAGAAGGTATTGTATTGTTATGAACTTTATATATAGCCCCCCACCCCCCGGGATATAGCCCTTGTTGAAAGTAATATAATGCCATTTCATAGGCGGATATTAAAACCTTAGACAATGTTATCATGTTTCTCAGTGTTCTTAAAGACAGGAAATAAATAGACATTGTGTTAATTTTCATGTTAATGTCAACTAACGGTTCAAAGATCGTTCTATTTTGCGTATTTTACCTCCAGGCACTTTAAAGTGTATGTGAATATGTTGGGGGGGGGGGGGGGGGGGGGTAGTGGGGTAGTGGGAAAGAGAGGTCAAAACCTCCTGCCCTCCATACCCTATTTTCCCACCTCCCACACCCTTTTCTCCTGACTTGCTCCCATTTTCACATTGATTCTGCCCATGTTAAATTATTTCACCCCCACTTCCTGTCTTCCCCTTCTTTCTCCCACTTTCTGTACCCCCCAACCCCCTATTCCCCACCCTTTCTGCCCCCCCCCCCCCCATCCCCATGAGTAAGCTAAATACTAGTTGTAATCGTGGATCATGAATGCGTTCGAGTATCCATTGCTACAGTATTGGGCAAGATTTCCGCACAGCCCCATACATTAATTATGCATTCAATCTTTGTTCTCAGAAAACAATAGCGGTAACAATGGTAAACCTTTGGGACTTCTGCTCTTTGTTTTAAAGCTCTTTATTTTTTTTCTAAGTCTTTTTGGAAACAGGAAACTTTTGGCACGTTTTTCCTTCCAAAGCCCTAATTTCAAGTAAATCTTGCTAGGTTTTTTTTCCGGAGTTTTTAAGTAATTCAGTTTTTCTGTGCAGTGTAGGTGATTCAAATAAATTTTAGCGGTAGGTGTAGCGGTTAAATCGCTGTATGGTTATCATCAATCTGTTTTATTTGCAGACAAAATGTTTGAAAATAAAATAATTTTCTTACCTGGTGTAGCTCGTTCTTTTCTATATCCTTGTCGAAATTTTGCTGGAGCCCATGACTTAAGTTTCTTTTTAGGAAAATGTAAATTTTCCCTTTCTTGCCCACATCACGAAAAGCAGATCACGAAAGTAGCATAGACTGTTTACTGGTGCGTTTGGAACCCTCTTCCTCGTCTTTGCGGACTTCATAGAGGTCAGCGATATGCATGAGAATTTTCCTGTAGGTCGCCCTGGAAACGTTTTTTGGATGTTCCTGTTCAGCATAAACCTCGCTTTACTCCTCACCCTGCATTTTCAATGCCCCGTGTATGGGAGCCAGTGTCTGGTTCGGAGACGTTTAGGCTGTGGTTGGCATGGCTTGTTCTTCAAGTGAGGCTCCATACACTGCTTGAGTTGTGGTAAATTTGTGCGCCCAAGTGTATGTGGGGCCAATACTTTTTGATGAAATACGTGCTGCCATAAAACCATGATTTATGGCGCATTGATGCGATTACATCGCAACCACTCTTGGAGCATTGCCACTCATACCCTTCTTGCGATGAAGCTCTTTGTCCAGCTGAATGCGTTTCCGCACCCAGGTTGAGGACCTTTTATCGCATCAAGCAGGTTTTGTTCCTTGCACCAGTCTATGAGCCAGTCGTGATCCTGAAGGATCTTCATGAGAGCGATCAAGTTCATCTGGGACATTATCACGCGACAAAACATGTCGTTTTGGTAAACAGAAAAAGGGAAATAAATATTCCTAATTTGCTGTTTTATATATCTTAATGGACCAATCAAAGTGTAGAGGAAACGCATTCTTTTGTGCAAAGAAGGTCTCTGGTGCATTTCTTTTGTGTATATTGTTATGAAGATTTTTTTAGATGGATAGGTAAGATAAAACTTAGTTATTAACGAGTACCTTGCAACTGGTTTGTGTAGCGCAATGGTAAGGCGAAGGACTGGTAACAAAAGCCGAGCGTAGGGCGATGGATCAAAGCCCAGTAGAGCAGTCAAATAAATTAAAAGAGATAAAGGAAAAAGGGGGACCTTGGGATAGAAAAATAGTTGGAAAATAGTGGAGAAAAGAGTTGGGGGAAAAGGAGGAATGTGGGAGAGAAAAATAGAGAGAAACGACACAGTTAATTGAATCCTCTTTTATTGCTACAGTAAGTGATAATTAGCAATGTATATATGCGAAACCCTTGGGAATAAGTCATTGTCTTAAAAACAATAAAGCGCGTACATAATTAATGAAATAGAATGTATAATTAATGTATGGGGCTATATGGAAATTTTTCCCAGTATGGTGATAATGAAATCAATTACAGGTTTGTAATATGATCAGGCATGAGGTGACAGGGTTGTGATCGGTTTTGTGCTTTCTTCTGGGCTGTTATGTAGCTGTGATTCACCAGTAATATTTCCAATCTTGCAATCAAAAAATAATATAGAAAGTGTAAACAAGGATTTGGTTCATATTTGCAGCAAATGTTAAAATTTTCTGACTCAGTCAACATGTTCAGTACAAGATGTGTTCAGCATCTTATGTGACAAAAGCACTTACCGGTGTGTTTTACTAGGGCACAATATTTTTTTCCTTCAAAAATTAGGAATAATTATGTACTATAAACATTTATGCCAACATTGGTTGACCTTGCTCTATGTTATACAACACAAACAGAACTTGGTTTTAAAGAAAGCTTTTGATTATTATAATCTTTACTGGTCACACACTGGCGCTACAGAGTCTTGCTGCTCATCGTAGTTTATTTCACTTCATTTCAATGCCATTCTTTACATGAGCCTTACTTGACAGGTTAGGTTGATCCAAATTAGTTGAGTATGCCTGTTGATTCAAACATCAAACTTCACCAGACCACAGTCTCCTGCAGCAGCCCCAATGACCAATCACAAGTTGCTTCATGTGCCACAAGTAGCTGCACATGCACAGCCTTTGTTTTTGATTATTAAAACTATTGTTTTGTAGTGCTCTTGTTGCCATTGCTGTCCTCGTTGCCCCTTTTCATGGGAAGATATAGTCTAAAAATAGATCGGTCTGTAAAAATGCATCGACATAGGCTAAGTATGGGAGTTGTATGCTCCTAGTGATGGGCTCCTGCCAGTGGTTGACTGGCTTTCAAAAAGCACTCCAAGTGAAGGGCAACTGAGCGTATTGTCTTTATTCATGAATTGTGTTGCCTTGATGATGAACTTTATTTAAGTGTCTGGTCTTCTAGCTGGCCTGGTAGGGCCTACTAACAGGGGACACTTAATAAAATACTGCCAGCCTAACTACATCATTAATATAAGAAGAATATTTACAGAGAATAAAAGTTAAATAAAATGTAGAATACAAATTATTGGGAAATTTCACAAAAAAATAATGCTAAGTAAAATGACAGGTCAGTACTGACTCACAAAATGTCCGTTAATGTCACTGTTCCTGAGGAACGCTATAAGACCACGATATGCTCTAAAGGAAAGCTGCGAAATACTTAACAAACAAGACAATGACTCAAGATGGCATTATTGAGAGGAACACTGTCTTGCAGTGGGTTAGTGAATGCGACTTCTGATTTGCGTGACAAAAACAACCTCACTTATCTCCCCAGCACTACGAGCTGAGTGCTAGACAGCATGTGCTGCATCAGACAAGAGTATTGTTTAGCAGGCGATAAACAAAAGCAAAGACGCGAACAAACTTGGGGGAAGTCACTGCACAGACTTAACCAACTTATTAAAAGCAAGGAATGCAAACAACCCATCTCCAAATGGGAGGGTGGGAGGAAAAAAATGTTGGACAAATTGACAGCAACTACTGATTACTCTGCACAACAGCACTGCAAATCGAACCTTGCCCCGTTTTCTTGGGCTGTTATAGCTAGACAATGTCTGCTTACTTAGCAAGTAGATTAAGTTGTACTATACAACGGCTTGGTTCTACTTGTGTACCTATCAAGTTATGAATGGGGCCTTAATTCTTTCAGCCAATGCAAATAACTGTTACAATATGCTAAGGACAACAAAGCCATAATGTTGCAAGCTATCAGCTACAATGAAACTATTGATTTTACTGACCTTGGAACATGACTACACAATAGCTACATTGATAACAGTGTGCCATGAATGGTACACTGAGAACGAGATCACAAGAGTCATGTTCCATTAACAATATTTTACTGATCTGTCAATAAAATCTAATTTACATAGAACATAAAAAGCAATTTTTACAGCCCTCTGTAATTATATGTAAAATATTACAGTAATTACAGCCCTCTGTAATTATGTGCCTTGGACACCTCCTGTAACTGGTCACCAATGCTCAGTACTAAGGGTGTCAGTTCACATAAGGTTTCACTATATTCAATCCTTTGTCAATTCATTGTAGGATCATCTGTGCTGAGAACTGTTGGTAAAGTAAGTCAGCAGGAGTTAACTGCATGGGAGCGTCTTGGAGAGGGAGGATTTTCAAGCGTGTACAAGGCTAAGCTAAAAGGCAATGATGTTGCCGTGAAGGTGTTAAAGAATCTAAAAGAAACTAAGCCACTTCTTACAGAGGGAAATCTTTTGAGGTATGTTTTATTAGCTTATATAGCTGGTTTGAAAGGTTAATTTGCTGGAACCCCGGCTATAGTATATCGCAAGGCACTGTTCCTGGGGGATTTAGTATAAATCTATCAGCATACTATCATGAATGCCGTTCTCTGATTGGCTACGCTACTCGCTATCTATTCATTCTATCAAAATAGCAGCAGCTTCTTTGCGTTTACAAAGTGTCTGCGAGGAGCTAGTTCGAGGATTTAGAAATTTGCTTGTTGAGTTTTGAACGACAAGTAAATTTATGCTAAAAAAATTAGATTATTCGCTCTTGATTTCTATATATGCATGATAGCTGATTCAGGCTACGCCCTCACCAGCTATCATGCAATAGAAATCTCAAGCTGATAATTTAATTGTTAAATATATAAGTGCTGAGGCCTGCAGGCCATTGTGAGCTCATGACTCTTGATGATTGTGAATCAGGGACTATGAAGTTTTGAAATGAGCCAAATCTGTAAACTGCTTGAATGAAACAAGTGAATTAGGATGTGATCCTTGTAGCAAATTACTTGGATCAACCTACCCTTAATGCACATGCAGCCAATTCATTTCATATATTCATAGAAATCTATTCCAACCATTTGGGTACGAACTCACAGTGGCTCAAAATACTCTCCAGTTGACTCAATTAGCTCAATTGGATAGAGTGTGGTGTCAAGTCACTGCAAAGGTCAGGGGTTGAATCCCAGCCATCTTATATGTTTTTCAGCTTTCTTTTCCAACCACATAAATTGATCAAGTAAAAGCTAAGGTGCTTTAAATTCATATGACTGGGATGAATCTGAAGAAGAATGAGCGAAAAAGGTCCACATGAACAGAAAGAATTTAATAGGAACACTGACATATATTGTTAAGTCTATCAAATAAGAAAATGATGATTCAAAAGCCATTTTATATGAAACTCAGAAAAGAATACTGAGAAAGATAAATCTGTAGCAATTTGCGTTAATCCATTCACAAAATGTTTATTCCTTAAAGCTTTAATTTGTTATTTACTTTTTTTTTTTTATCATACAGAGATCTTCGACATGATAACATTGTTGCATTCAGAGGAATGAACATTTTGGAATGTGACATACTGCATGAGAAATTTACTCTGATAGCTGGTAGTCCTTTCCTGGTTATGGAATACATCCCAAAGAATCTATACAGATTTGTGGAAGACCACAAGACACCTGAGTCTCAGGGACTTCCTAAGAGCCAGGTGTGGACAGTTGCCAAGGGAATGGCAAATGGATTAATGTACCTACACACTTTAGACCCACCCATCAGTCACAGGGACTTCAAACCTGATAATATTCTGGTGAGGTTTTGTTCATATATCTTTGATAGGTGCATTGAAAAATTACTCAGGATTATTTAATTTTCATCATCACCATCACCATCACCATTATAATCACCATCACCTTCACCGCCATCATCATCATCATCATCATCATCATCATCATCATCATCCTCGTCAGTAATCTGAAGATGGAGTTAGCATATGTGAATTCAAAAAGAGATCTCATCAGTTCTGATCTTCTGATGTTGCATAAATGCTATAATCTTAGCACTGTCACGTAAATTTCCATTTTTTTTAATACATGGCTTAGGTAATCTTCCTCTTGAATGTCTATTGAAATCATTTGAGGGCATGAAAAAAAAAAAGATGAAGGTTGCAGATCTTGTTCTAGTCTGTTGAGTCTGGAAAACAGGAACAAAAGCAGTTATTGAAACCTCCCCTTCCCCCTCCCCCCCCCCCCCCCCAAACTCCCCTTAGATTTTGCATGAGATATGTATGTGGACTGTTTTTATTCCTTAATCATTTGTGATTGTCTGTAACATCATTTTGTCTTTAGCTGGATGTCAGAACTCTGAGGGTTAAATTAGCTGACTTTGGTTTGTCACGAACAGTTGACAGAATCGGAAATGATATTTCTTTGTTTCATGCCCGCTGGACGGCTCCTGAAGTTTGGGATGATTTCATCATTGTAGAGTGTATGGAAGGTAAAATTTCTGAGAAAAATTTCTACAGGTTATTAAAAAAAATTAATAAATTTGATGAATAATTTGCACTCAAGTTTGCATTACAACTTCACCTCGATTTAAGTGTGGCATTGCGAAAAGGGTGAAACTGCTGTATTTCTTGCCTGAAGATGCAACTATAGTCCTCTGGGCATTGAGTTCGAGTCAGTCGGAGTAGTGTTCGAGGATTACCAAAGTAGCGTCAAATCAGTTCGGCTGCACTCTCTTTAAAAAAGGTGAGATTTTAGTCCGGAAGCCCTTGAAACCAATTGAAAAGACTGCAAAATCGGCGGCAAAATCACTGCAAAGTTTCCATGCGTCAACGTTTTTCGTAAAGCACGTCCAACTTTGATCCACATCTATGGAAATAGTTCGCTTTGAGAGCTTTAAAAAGAGATCTTAAATGACTTGTTTCGGTTATCCAAAGTGGAAATTCATGTTTTTAACTTCAAGCGTCACGCTTCTTGCGTTGCAAATCGTAAATTTCAAGAAGATATCCTTTTGTTGTCGACATGTGAATGAAGGCGGCAAAATCACAACAGAGTTTCCATGCGTCAACGTTATTCGTAAAGTACGTCCAACTTGATCCACATCTATGGAAATAGTTTGCTTTGAGAGCTTTAAAAAGAGATCTTAAATGACTTGTTTCGGTTATCCAAAGTGGAAATTCGTGCTTTTAACTTCAAGCGTCACGCTTCTTGCATTGCAAATCATAAATTTCAAGAAGATATCCTTTTGTTGTCGACATGTGAATGAAGGCGGCAAAATCACTACAGAGTTTCCATGCGTCAACGTTATTCGTAAAGTATGTCCAACTTTGATCCACATCTATGAAAATAGTTCGCTTTGAGAGCTTTAAAAAGAGATCTTGAATGACTTGTTTCGGCTATCCAAAGTGGAAATTCATGTTTTTGACTTCAAGCGTCACGCTTCTTGCATTGCAAATCATAAATTTCAAGAAGATATCCTTTTGTTGTCGACATGTGAATGAAGGCGGCAAAATCACTACAGAGTTTCCATGCGTCAACGTTATTCGTAAAGTATGTCCAACTTTGATCCACATCTATGAAAATAGTTCGCTTTGAGAGCTTTAAAAAGAGATCTTGAATGACTTGTTTCGGCTATCCAAAGTGGAAATTCATGTTTTTGACTTCAAGTGTCATGCTTCTTGCATTGCAAATCGTAAATTTCAAGAAGATATCCTTTTGTTGTCGTTATTCGTAAAGCACATCCAACTTTGATCCATATGCGATGAGTTATCCATTTCTCCATTCTAATATTCATTTGCTCCATCTTTAATACACCAATAATTGAAAATTTTTAGGTTAAGGTTTCAGCTTTACGATCGAGATTCGAGATTAAACGCGTGTTTGGGTACTTCAATGCATCGTACTTGACCGAATCCGCTAGTTGTCATAACAACCGACACGAACTGACCAATCGCATTGTGGCATTTTTAATTATGCAGTTAGCAACTCGCAACGTCTTCTGGAGCTGAAGTCTGAAGCCAAAGCAGCGATCGATTGTCAATGTTTTTATTCACCATGGAAAAATACTCTCGGGAATTGGCGATAATGGAGGCAAAGGCAACCAGAAATAGAAATCTGACGCCATCCAGACGTTCTGTATCACATTCTATGAAAACTCCTAACCAGCGCAATCTGGATTCAGAGATAAGCTTTCTAAAAGCTTATAAAGTTAGACATCATGCTGATCAGATAAAAAAGCTGCTTACAAAAATATGCTTATCCATCATCATGTTCATCTGGGATCAGGTGGGAGGTTTACCTGTAGCTTACAATTGTTATTTGATTCTCCAGCTTTCACGGTGAGCTGTCATCGACCGAATAACAAAGGAGATTAAAAAATCATCCAACTAGAAAATTTCATTCAAAGGAAAAATATCTCGCCTACTTCAAAGGTTTGAGGCCTTCAGAAAAGGTGCCACTTAATCGTCAAATGTTTGACAGGAATAAGTAATGAATCCAGAACAATAGATTGAATACATGAATTCTTAACAACCCCAAAATTTGGGGTACACACTTAAATCGGTGTGAAGTTGTCAAATTGGCAGTGAGAGCTTGCTTGGAGGCTAGTTGAACATTGACAGATGTTGCTGGTCCAGACAGTGTTAGATTGTGAGCAGTCTTCCTTTTTCCCTCAGATCACTTGCGTGAACAGACTGTAAAATTATGCAAATTTATGAAGAGAATGAGGAGGGATTGGGTATAGCTTCTCACCTCATTTCTCGCTGCTCTTCATGGATTCACCACTCCTCTCACGCTAGATTCAATGTCCCCTACAGAACTAGCACAAGAAAGAGACTGCTCGCAGTCCAAGATAGTGTCCATCTCAAAGAGAGTTGACTGAATGCAATAATTTCCTCTGCTAGAAACAGAAGCTACTGAACTAGAGCTTACAGAGGAAGATAATCCAGGGGATCTTGATGATGAAAGGTTTTACTTGCGTGCTGATATCTACTCCTTCAGCCAGGTAGTAGCATATGCTCTCACTGGGAAAATGCCTTGGCATGGACGGAACTCTGTGAGTGTAGAAGCTATTCAGAATAATTGGATTCAGCGTGGTGATCAAGTGGAGATCCCTGAGCAACTGACTGGTACACTGAGAGATGTTATTAATGACTGTCACTTGGAGGATCCTGAAAGTCGTCCCACAGCTGAGAGATTAGTCCTGGATTACTTTAGTGGTAGGTAGAGGTCATCAAAGAAACTGCATTAGCATTATTAACACTTAATAAACTTGGGTCATGAATAAATTTGTGATATCACCCCTGGGTAATTTTTTATTTTCCCCAATCGGGTCATGTTTATTTTTTCATGCCACTTTGGCCAAGGGGGTTAGTTTCTGAAGAAACTATGATGCTGTGTCATTAAAGGAAAAAAACATTTTTATGAGCATCAAATTTCACCTGAGTTGATAAGATGTAAAAAAAAAAAAAAAAGAATTGCCCAACTTTGAGGGAATCAAAAGCTGAAATTTCTATCAGTGGCCTTGAAAGCAAATTAACAAACTAAAGGCAACAAAGGCATCAAACATCAGCTTTGGAAACTCTTTGCAGGGGCCAATTTACCCAATAACTGATAATACTTAAAGGGGCATTGTCACGCTATTGTACCATCACTTTTAAAAAAACTTAAAACTGCCAATGCATCAATGGAAACCTTAAAATAATGGTCTAGTTTTGCTGCCAAAGACTGTAGTACTGCAATGACACTGTAAACTCCTGTATTCCATCAAAGATGACAAGGATAGAAATGGATTAAAATTTGAAAAAAATTTGCCAGTTTTTTTTCAAAATTTCAAGCTATGCATTAAGAAATCACCAAAAAAATTATTATGGTTAGTTCTCCCTGCTAAAATTTCATTGGAATTCATCTTGCTGATTCTGTAGGAGCATTTTTTGCATGATAACGGGAATTAATTTGGGCAGAATTAAACCAAAAATGGCAAAAATCCCAGTGACACTGCTCCTTTAACCCTTTTTTTCTGGTTAAGAGCTCAACTTTTGTTTGAAAAGCCCCCTGTGCTGAGGAACTTAGAAAAAAAGGCTGGATCTTAGTGAATACAATATAAAATATTCATACGTATCCCATGGTAGATTTCATGGTTTGGCCATTTGTGGGGAGGGGGTGGGATGTAATACCAGCATTCTTTTGCACCAGGGTGCACTTAACAGTCACATTTAGTCAAACATTCATTTGTCACTGCCATATATCACAGATGATGTGAATCCTTACCAAGCTGAGGCCCAAAGTGCTGAGTTCTTTTCTTGTGGGTTCCTCCAACACACTGCTATCTTTGTTGCAGAGAGTCTGGTTGATGAGGTAATACTGACTTCCATCACTTTTTCTATCTAACATTTCAATCTGATTTTGTTGATATATAAAAATTTAGAAAGCTGCGTAAGTTAAGTATGTTGTTTATTCCACTGACGGAGGGTTACTGAATGCATATTCTATGAGATTTAATGTCTCAAACAATACTATCAGCATTACCTCTGGTATTGCATGGTATTATTGTGAGTTGCATTGTTTCTAGCAGAAACTGGATGCAATTAAGCTATAAGCAGTACATCAATTGAAGGACTTGGTGGAAAATTGTGCTAAATGGATTTTTGGATGAATGCATTTTTGGCTGTGTTTTCTCAAAGACTAAGTACAAAACAGCAACAAAAAATACAGGGCAATGTTAATCACATAAAAACAAGCCTTTATTAAAAAAATCTGCAATTTCTAAGCAAAATAAAAAAACACCCAAAAATCCACTTAACATAGTTTTCCACCAATCCCTTCTCGACGATTGTAATGTTGTTAATTGGTCTCATAACTGCATAATTGAGCCCTATCGATGCAATAAAATATCAGTATTGAATGCCAGCATTGCTTCTTATAGTGTTCACTGAGCATTGTATTCCATAATTCCACCAATGCATACCAACATTGCCTGAAACATTGCATGCAAACATAACTTGTACTATCAGGGCTGTCACTAATTTTTGAAATTTGCAGGGATGTGGAAAAAGCAGCCAGTCATCCCAGTGGTTGTGGTATAGTCACTATTGTTAAGTACTCAGTTTTTCTGTCAAATAATTTATCCAGGAGCCAAACCCAAAGTATCTGGGCAAGATCCCCTGTTCCTTGTTGTTTATGATAGCCCTGACTATACAGCTATACAGATATCACCCACAATTAATGTGCAGTTTTCTCAACAGTCCAGTGAAGGGTTTTTCAAGACAGGAGTTCGTCCCCAAGGATTCCCCAATGAGTGTCTCTTGTGCAAAGTGGAGGTTGGAAATGAGGAATACAATGATGTTCCAAAAGAATGGGTTTATGAACTGAAGTACCGTGAGCATTATGCACGCTTCAGACAGGTAAAATTTGATCAGTGTCTAACATTATTTTACAGTACTGTTTGTTTGAAGGGCTTGGTGCAAAGACTGTGTTTTGGCCGCATCAAAATGTGTGAATAGTGCATACCATTTTGCTTTTGTCACACCCGCACCATCATGACATGGAAATGAGGCCAAGCATGTTGTAAACAATCAGAAACAATGGCGGATGGCAACTTTGGCACCGGAGCTTAACACATGTGCCAAAAATCGTCATTCTTATATTTATTCACTTGCAAAAGGAACATTAAACGACATCTCATCACATGCAAAAACAAAATTTTGTGCTTGAGTGTATTTCACTTACCATGTAATTTCTCGCTTTTCCGCGCTTGATAAATAGTTTCAATATGGTTCTCAGATGACTCTGTTCTGGGATTTTGTGGAATAAATTACCCGGGATGAAATTCTTTTATTGGGAGCTGAATGGTTACAATTTGTCACACTCCAATAATCTTTGTTTACCATTCTGCAAACTAGTTCCAGTGCAGAAGTGATTGCTTGGCCTCGTTCTGGTTCTGGCAAATTTCAGATTGCATCACTTTCACAACTTTTAGAACCAGCCCTTAAAAACTTACAAACTTATCTGTCTGATGGGCCAGTTTTATTTAGCAATATACACACATCGGCTCTTACTATTAGTGAATGTTGATGCTCTTTTGATGCCTGTAGCATGTGTACAGACACCCCCTCCCCTCAAAAAAAAATCTGAGGGGAGGGGGCATCTGTACACAGGCTAGATGCCTGCTACTCAATAATATTTGCTACTAGTAGTCAGTAAGAAGCTTGATAGAAAGCAACAGCAAACGTTTTAATTATTTATGCTAATAGTATGAGTAATTATTAAACAAAAATAATTCGCAGAGTGCCTCATGAGAGGTTGTGGGATGCAATTGTTTCTTTGCAGTACGTATCCCCCAAACAATCCCACAATCCCTCACACGGTACTCTCTGCCCCAGTCTTTTCCAAAGTGAGCCATTGAATACACCATTTTTTTGTGTAATTTTTTTTATTTTTTTATTTTTGGTAATGACAAAACAAATGACTACACTAGGACAACACTAAGCTACAACACACACACACACACACACACACGAACTAAGTTAGAGCTACATAAGCTGATAACAACAAACTGAGAATATTAAGTTAACAGGTTTTGACGAGGACGCGAGGGTTATGAACACTTCCGCAATACGTTATTGCCCTTGTCTACAATACTTGCCCCACTTTTGAAGATGAATGGCCAAACTCTTTCCACTTTTTGAAATGGCAGTCTCCAACTCATAAATAGCTTTAATTCTAGAGGTACATGCTCGGATAGATGGTACGAGAGCGTTTTTTCTACAATAATATACGTACTGCTTAGCAATTATAAGCAGGACGTGATCAAAAAACAAGAAATCATCTTTGCGATCCCAACTACCGAAAATTATATCCTCCTTAGTAAGTATATCTACTTTAACATCAAGATCGTTAAACCAGTCCGAGAGATCGTTCCAGAACAAGAGAACATAGGGGCAGGAAGTAAACAAGTGCTCTAGAGATTCGTCCGCATCTGCACAAAAAGAGCAGTCAGATGATAGTTTAATACCAACCTTTTTCAGATAGACAATTGTTACTAAATATCTATTTAATATCTTGTACTGAAATTGGCGAGTCTTTGAATCCATTGCAACAGTGAAAGGAAGACTATAGAACTTCTTCCAATCTAAAACAACATTAGCATATTCTGCTTCGTATTTCGATTGAGCTGTCGGTTGTTTAATAACCCTAGAGCGAAGTTTCCTGTACACGGCTTTAGAAACAACTTTACTCAGCGCTACATTTTGACCATTCAAACAAAGTTGAGTATGGGTCTCTGAGTCAAAAGGCTTTGGATTGACATACTGATTTGTCTGTAAAGACTGGCGATACTTTGTTGGCAAAGCATCGCACAATGCAGTTAATTGGAAAGCGTCCAGAGGTGATATATCTAATTTCCTAAAATTACGCCAGGGTGCCAATCCATTTTTTCCGAGCGCTAAATCACCTAATGAAATTATCCCTTATCTACAAGTCTACGATTATAAACAGACTTACCATCAACACAAATATGCTTGTTATTCCGAATAATAACTTCGGATAGTGTTTCCTGCGAAATGTCATAACTAGTCATCTTACTCGCAACTGAACATTGCGCAAAGCAGCTAAGACATTCCTCGTAGGACCTCGGAAGCTTAACTGGCAGTTTCTTTACATCAAAATTGCAACTTAAGATGAATTTACCTCCAACCGATTTCAAATAATACGATAGAATGGTCTTCCAGCTGCTAGGCTCATTACTCGCGAATTTCTTGCCGCATAGTATTCTCTGAGTCTTAATCATGGATTCCAAGTGTGGAGCTTTAAGACCGCCATCCTCAATATCATTGATAAGCGTTAGACGTTTGACTTTATCTTTACCCTTCCAAATGAAATCGAAAATTAATTTATTTGCGTCAGATATAATCTCTTGGTTAAGGCTTATCATACCAGCACGATACATAAATATTGGAACTATAAATGTCTTAACAATCTGAATTCTGCCTATAACGGTTAGGTCTCTCCACTTCCATATTTTAAACTTTGTTTTGATGGAGTCAATTATTTCATCAAAGTTTAGCTTCTGTTTAACACGGTAATCATATGAGAAGTATACCCCTAAGATTTTCAAGGCTTTCTTAACTTTTATATTATGCAATTCATAGTCATCACTTGCTGCAGGATCTTGATTGCCCAAAAGCATTTTTTCCGATTTCTCAAAATTAATCTTGAGACCTGAAAGCTGACCGAATTCTTTTACAAGCTTTAAACAATTAACTAGAGAGCGATCGTCACGTAGAAAAGCTGTCAAGTCATCAGCAAAGAGTCCCATTTTGATTTCCTTATTATTAACATCGATTCCTCGAATGTTTTTGTCACTACGGAGATTGATTGCTAATATTTCTATACAAATAATGAACAAATATGCAGAGAGGGGGTCCCCTTGTCGCACACCTCTCTGCACTTGAAAGGGTCCGGTAGAAAAACCATTGTTTAAAACACAGCTCGAAATATTATCATAAAATGTATATACCCACTGTTTAAAGGACGGGCCAAAATTAAAAACAGAGAGGGCCTCAAAAATAAAGTTCCTGCTTACTCAATCAAAAGCCTTTTGAAAGTCAATAGCGATAATATTTCCGTTAATCTTGTGGGTCTCAGTATACTCCAAAATATCCTCAATTGTTCTCACTGTATCAAACACAGTCCTTCCCTTGACATACGCGCTTTGATTATGATGTATAATTTGGGGTAATACAGTCTCTAGTCTCTTCGCAATTGCCTTGGAACCAATTTTGACATCCACATTAATCAATGATATTGGCCTTCAATTAGAAATATTTCTTTTGTCTTTGTCTTTCTTTTCTAGTAAAGTTATAATTGCTTGTTTTTGAGAATTAGACAGCTGCCCATATTCGTACGCACTTTTAAGGCAGCAGACAACAAGGTCTCCGACCACATCCCAAAAAGCTCTGTAGAACTCAACTGTGAGTCCATCGTTTCCTGGCGATTTATTACAGTCAAAAAGATTAAGAGCACGAAAGCATTCCACGTTTGTCAGTCTTCCCTCACATATTGAGGCATCATCATATGAAAGTTTGCGTATGTCCTGATTCTTTAAAAAGGAGTCATAAACATCCGCTGATGGGATTAGCTCCTCCTCCTTATACAGATCGGCGTAAAAGCGTTCTATCTCTTTCATCACTCGTTTTGGATCAGAGATTAAATAACCATCTTAACTGAATATTTTTCTAACCGAACTCTTGTTCTTTTTATGAGATTCGAGACTGAGAAAAAATTTATTACTCTTCTCGCCTTTTTCATACCACGTAGCTCTGGAGCGAATAATAGCGCCTTGAGAAAGGTATTCGTAGACAGAATTGTATTCACCTTTTAGCATTTCTAGTTTCTCGATATTTTTGGAAGTGGGATCGGTACTGCAATCGTCTTCACATTGCTTCAGTAAAGTTTCAATCTGAGATAATTTCTCCCTTCTTTCATGAACCCTTTCCTTGCTGTATTTTATTGTCACTTGTCTAACTCTATACTTAATTAAATCTCATAAAACTCTTTTCTCAGTGACATCTTTGAATTCGTTTATCCAGACCGGAATGCTCTGATTTACCAGTTTGGTAATGATCAGTTCGTGGTGAATCGTGGGTAGATCCAGTCCTTTGTGGGGGCAAATGGCCATTTTAGGATGTAATTTGAAATTGTAAATTTGACCGTTTGGATCTACCCACAATTCACCAGGAACTGATCATTAGCAAAATGGTGTATTCTCATTGAGGTTAATTGTTGGTGTAAATGTTTCTATGCTCAGGACGCCATTGATAAGAAGATTGAAGACAACCCCGCCATTGCACTCAAATCATTAATCACCTCTCGCGAGGAAGAAGAAGAACGACAGGAAATTCAGCTGTCGTTTGGCCAGTCAACTTACTGTCATCACAGGGCTGTAAGGGAAATCTGGAGGCACCTTGAGGAACATCAAAAGAGGGAGCTTGTTGTGTGTAAGAATACTGTGCACCCTGTTTTTAGCACCTCCTTTGGGCTCCATGTGGCTGTACTGACGGCGGACAAACCTCAGAAGTTCATATTTGCTAGGAGGGCCAATAGAGGTAAGGGAAGCTAACGGAGTCGTCCTTGCTTAAGAGAAGAGGACTATTTCCACTCTAGCGTGTATTACTT
>JAEMWC010000089.1:1147500-1160000 GCA_016490735.1 Pachyseris speciosa | reverse complement strand
ATGTAAAGCTATGTTTTAGATTCAACACCGCAGAAATTCGACGTTTGAATCGGTGCCGCATTTGTGCCGGATAATGCAACAAGACCAGTCGAACGTGCGGCAGAAATTCGGCAGCTGATTCAGGCGTCGAATTTCTGTTGAATTTAATTAGTTTAATTGAATTCGACACGGCAGAAATGCGACGTATGAACCGGGCCTAAACAAAACGACTTTCTTTAATCTTTTCAGACACGTTTCGACGGTACATCTGTCATCGTCAGTGTGACAGTAAAGATAACAATAGTTCGTTACATAGTGTTACGATAAGTGTTCTTGGTAACATTACGTTTGATAAAATATAAAGGTACTGTAAAACAGTACTGTTAAACAGTGTGCGTGCGCACCTTACCATAAACAGCCGGTCGAGGTGCCTATAAGGAAAGTGACAAATTGATGTGTTTGACCTGCTGATTTAGGTCAGGCTTCTCCCATTTTATGTACATAGATTCCTTAAGCTTAACTTGAAATCTAGTAGCCGCAGAGTCTAAAACTTTGAAACAAGCTGGTAAGCAAGAGCTACGACAAGACTCCGAACTCTGTAAATGTTTAAAGACGTGAGATGATCTGTCCAATGATAAGTGCTCGTGGACGCGCGTAGAGAAGTGTCGGCTAGTTTCACCGATGAAGCAAGCAATACAACTTGCACAGGAAAATTCAGTTATACTCAACGCGTGTACGAAGCCTATAGGGGAGTGGATCTCTCACGTTAAACAAGTTCTTACTTAAGAACTCTGCCAAAAAGTCGTGCTTACTGGATCCATTGCCGACTAATCTGGTCTGTGACTCATTGGAGGTTTTACTGCCTGTTATCACGAAAATGGTAAATGCATCTCTGTCTACTGCACACTTCCCTTCCGAGTGGAAGGAAGCGATCGTAAACCCTTTGCTAAAAAAGGGAGCCAAGGACTCTGCTCACAAAAACTTGCGACCAGTCAGTAATCTATCATTTGTATCCAAGATTACCGAGAGGGCAGTATTTGACCAGGTGTACACCCACGTTATGGATAACGAACTATTTCCTGTATTGCAGTCGGCTTATAGGAAATCACACAGTACTGAGACGGCGCTGCTTAAAATAGTTAACGACATCCTGCTTGACATGAATCGCCAGCACGTGTCTCTGCTCGTACTGCTTGATTTAAGCGCAGCGTTTGACACGGTGGACCACACCATTCTCCTGCGGCGCCTAGAAACGTCCTTTGGTGTCACAGGAGATGCTCTCAAGTGGTTCACCTCCTACTTGTCTGGCCGCTCTCAGCGTGTTGCGGTTAACGGCGAACTGTCAGACAGATCTCACCTATCATTCGGTGTTCCTCAAGGATCATGTCTAGGACCGCTACTTTTTTCTGTCTATGCTAGTAAGCTGTTTGAAGTTATTAAGACCCATCTACCAAACGTCCATGCATATGCAGACGACACTCAACTTTACCTGTCGTTCAAGCCAGGCAGTTTTGAAAGTGAGACGGGGGCAAAGTGTGCTATGGAGCGGTGTATTAGGGCTGTGAGGGCGTGGATGGTTGAAGATAAGTTGAAGCTGAATGAAGAGAAGACTGAGTTCATGCTCATTGGAACTCGCCAGCAACTTAGTAAAATCCGAACTGATAGTCTTTTAGTTGGTGACACGCCTATACCTTCAATTACTGAAGCTAGGAATTTAGGTGTCTGGTTTGACTCTAATCTCCATTTTCACAACCACATAAACAAGACATGCCAGTTAGCTTTCTTTTCATTGTACAACATTAGGCGTATCAGAAAATACCTCCCTTTTGAAGCTGCAAAGACTTTACTACAAGCTTTAGTCATAAGTCGTATGGACTATTGCAACTCGCTATTATATGGTCTGCCAGCTATACATATTCATAAATTGCAACGTGTACAAAATGCAGCTGCCAGGTTACTGACCAACACGCCGCGCTATGCGCACATCACACCTGTCATGATAGAGCTTCATTGGTTGCCTGTTAAATTTAGAATTATTTTTAAGTTCAATTTAACAATTTTTAAAGCTCTTCATGGTCTTGCACCTTCATTTTGCCCACGTTTATTTCACTTTGAAAATTTGTATAGTTGTGAGGGGGTCTGAGTTTTCCAGTTTGGGGGTGGGGGGGGGGGGGGTCTGAGTATTCTAGGTCTCGTGCTCCGGAGCCGATTATAATAACGTGAAGTGTTTGTTATCTGCGATAAATAGACGGTGTAACATTTCAGCGCACTGAACGGCGATAATTTATTTTGTCCACGTTTATTTGACTTTGAAAATTTGTATAGTTTTGAGGGGGTCTGAGTTTTCCAGACTTGGGGGGGAGGGGGGGGCTGAGTTTTCTAGGTCTGAGGTCTGAGTTTTCTAGGTCTGAGTTCTCCAGACACCCGATACGGGGAACACGGCGGCAATCCATCTGGAGTTAAATTTTGGTCATGTTAAAAGCTTTCTTCTCGCTGTTGAACTTGCAAACATTCGTATAGACACTTCTCTTAACATATTAGTTGTTCAGACTTCAAAGACACAAGGTGAATCGACGTTTTCCAATACGTGACAACAGGCATCATTCTTGCTGTTGATATGAGATTTACACTTCCGAATCACTCGGCCGGGAAAGGTCAAACTCCCTTTGTCTGTAGTCTCTAATTTTTGGCGCTCCCCTCGCGTCGCGTCTCCTCGCAACTTCGCGCGCGCACGTGGCCCCAAAATCCGTCGCCAAAATTAGAGACTACTCGCAATCTCCTGAAGCAGTCCATCTGCCATTAAGTTTACTCATGTTAAAAGCTTTCTTCTCGCCGTTGAACTTGCAAACATTCGCATAGACACTTCTCTTAACATATTGTTTGTTCAGAGTTCAAAAGCCACAAGATGAATCGACATTTTCCCGTACGTGACAACACGCATCACTGTTGTTAAAAATAGTTAGCGCTTGCGCAGAAACGCCGGAAGTGCCATTTGTGGATGATACTCGACGACGAAAAAGAATAATCGTCGGTAGTTTAAGACCCGGGCGCCGCGCGAGACGCGCGCAGCCCGGGTAATTAGCACTCTAGATATAGTTTTACATTTTTAGCATAGTTAATTTAATTTTTAATGATTTTTTATCAATTGTAAAGCGCATTAGATCATATATTTTTAATGAATTTTGCGCTATATAAGTAACAAGTTTATTACTTTTAAAGGTAGAGAAAACAAGTTTGATGTCAATAGGTTTGCAAAATCGATTAACAAGTTTACGCACCCAATGCTGTGCTATACCTGAGAAGCGGCCAATGTAAGGTATCTTAAAATAAAACTTTGGTAATTCTTGTGTCTCGACACCTGTTGCAGGTCGTGAGACGTCACCTTCTACCGCCTTGCAAATATAGCGGTGAATTAAGCTATTTAAGATATGCTCAGGATAGAAATTCTTGCGTAGAATTACAATCAATTTCTGGATGTCATTGTGAAAACCCAATCAAGTGTTGTTAATCTTGAAAATTCGGTCAATGAGGGTTTTGACCAGCCCGACTTTATAACAAAAAGGTGTAAAACTAAAATAAAAATGGTAAGTACACCCGTGAAGGTGTGATTAACTCTTTTCCAACCGGGTTTACCAAATATGGTGCATTTTCGCACCCTGCCTTGAAAACCGGTTGAACGATTATTATTAGCAAATAATCAGTTGTTTAGACTTAACCACCCTCTAAACTGGCAAAATCTCCTAATTTCAAATGAATATGACCTTTTATTCTGTTGCAAAACCAAACACGCCCCCGGACAACACCGTAAAATACGTAACTTTATCTTTGAAATTTTAGGACAAAAATTCCTCTGAAAAGTAAAAGTCTACATTGCCAGCAAACTTCGACTCCACGTCGTACCATCTGTTCCTGCTCACTTCTTTAGCACGGCGTGGATAAGGCGTTTGATTTCGGTTGTTCCCACAGATCTGTCATTTTCGCGTTTGTGACCCAAACGAATTATGGGAAACTCTTGTATACCGGGCCAGTGAAAAGTCCACCAATTTCCATTTTAGAATTTTTTTTAGCCGTGTCTAGCCACCCGGTCCTGCTGACAAAATATTGCACCGATTGCGTTATTTACAAGTCAAAACTCGAAGAAATTGTCAAGCCAGGTCCCGGTATCCACGCACGAAACGACTCAAGACACAACTTCACTCCATGAATTGCGAACACTCGCTCGAATACTTCCAGCGGTACACTTCGTGTGAAATTGCTTCTCACCTCTGTTTTCTTTCAAAGGACTGCCTCTACCCATCAACCCAGCTTTATGATGCCTGGCAGGGGGCTTCTGAGGTGGAAAATGACTCCAAAAACACACTTATAAATCAAATAAGCAACGAATTGTAGCTGCAGTGTTCGTTTAGAAATAAACGACAGCTAGGGTGACAAGCGTGACAACAATAGAACCTTCGGTGTTGTGGACTAGCGACATCGCCGTGGTAACCCTTTATATGGAGTAGCCAAGTCGATTTGACCTCCTACCCTCCGAAAATTGCATAAAAGGCGACCAAATCGACCGGTAGGGAAAGAGTTAACGGTGGTAACAGGGAAATGTGGTGCTTTGTTGTCCAATAGCACATCGAGAAAGGATAGAGCGTGGTTAATTTCTTTCTCAATAGTGTGAATCGAATGTTGGAGTGTTGACGGTTGATAAAATCAGTCAAAGAAAAGGTTGGCGTCTTGCTCCGACTGAAAAAGACAGAATGTGCCGTCCGCACAATACTTCGGAATCCTTGTATTGTTCCAACCATATCTTCTCGTGATGCCACATAAATAGATTTTGCAAGAACAGGGGCTAAGGGGGATAAAAATAGAATAAATACAAGGCTGATACTACGTGAAAAGCCGAGTGACTTAGCGAGACACCAACATGACCGGCCGAAACTCGATAAAGTAGGGTTGCAGCCACGGACAGCTGTTTCGTCCTTATTGGGACTCGTCTGCATGGCATAGCGAATTCAACTCTTTTCCAACAGACGTTTTGTGTGCCATTTTTGCAATTTCCGGAGGGTAGGAGGTCAAATCGATCTCGTTATCCCATATAAGGGGTTACTCAAGAGCGAGGGCTTTATCTTTGTTGTCACGCTGGTTACACTAGCTGTCGTTTATGTTTAAACGATCACTGCAGCCACAACTCGGTACGTATTTCTTTAATTCAGCTTTATTTCAACAGCAACAATAAAAACGTGATAATATGTTGAAATGGGAAGCCTCCTCAAAAAGTGTGTTTTTCGAGCCATTTTCCACCTCAGAAGCCCCATTCCGGGCACCATAAGGCTGGATTGATGGGTAGAGGCAATCCTCTGGAAGAAAACAGAGGTGAGAAGCAATTTCACACGAAGTGGGCCGCTTAAAATGTTCGATCAAGCCATGGCGATTCACGAAGTGAAGTTGTGTTCCTGACCGTTCTGTGAGTGGATTCCGCGACGTCGCATGGGTGAATTTCGGCGAGTTTTGACTTGTAAATAGAGCAACCGGTGCAATATTTTGTCAGCAGGACCGGGTAGTAGTAGTAATCTTTAATGAGGATGCCAACGTCACGAGGTGGTTTACAGAAGGATCCTCAAAAGAATACTAAGTTTAGATTAAGAACTAGCTAAACATACAAAAATGTGAAAGATTAAAAGAATATATACAACCATTAAGTATCAAAAAACTATAAATAGTTAAAAAATACAAGTATGTAAAAGATGAAAAGAATATACAAAGGGTAAAAAGCAAAGAATGTCATTAAGAATCAAAGATAACTTTGGACAGGCCACGTTTAAAAGCAGGCAGTGACTCTGTATTCCTTAATGAGGTGTCCAACCCATTCCATATATCAGCGCTAAAATTTACTGACGACCAATGACCTCATCTTCTTGTGGCACTGGATTTACGAATGTCATTTCTCGATCTTGTGTAGTAACTATGAAAATCACCATCGAATGTGACAGGGATAGAGTGACAGAAATGGTTGTTAATTAATTTATACATAAAAATAGCATGATGTTCCTTTCTACGTCGTAATAATGGCTTCCAGCCAAGTCTCTTGAGCGCCTCAGCTGCAGAAGAATGCGCAGGAAGATCTAAAATGAGGCGAGCGGCCTTATTCTGTAACAATAGTAGCTCAGACATTAAGGAGGCATTTCCGCGATCTCCCCAAATGATATCACCATAGTCAAAAAGAGGTAAAATGAAACTATTAAAAAACATAGTTCTAGCATTGAGGGGAGGCAAGATGTAATACGCCTTAAGAAACCTAACTTTTTACTGATTTTACCACGAATATAATCAATGTCGTCAGTCCAGGAAAACCGGTTATTAATCACAATACCGAAGTACGTTTAAGAATCTACATTATCGAGAGGGATATCATCAACAGAAAAAAGGATGGACCCAACTTTGCTTAATCGGGAACTACTACCAATAAGTAAAAATTTGGATTTCTTAACATTCAGAGTAAGTTGGTTAGCCCGAAGCCATTTACAAACTCATTTACATATACGTCTTAAGTCAGCATTAATCTTGCTTTGTAAGTCTACAGTAGATTTGGAGGAAAGATAGAGAACAGTGTCATCTGCATATAAAGTCAGGACCTGACAGAATTGCAAAACGTCTTGTAGATCATTCATGTATATTAAAAGTAGAAGCGGGCCCAATATAGAGCCTTAAGCAACACCAATTAATTTCGTTAGTTAAGTATGGGGATCTTCTTTGAAAAGCTCGGTAGAGCTTGCTAAGATCTCCTGCCATTATATATTATTTCGTAGCAGATATGCATATATATCACTTTATGTAAAAGACATATAATGGACAAAATAAAAAATAAAAAAAAAAATCGAAACAGGGGCAACTTTGGAGCATACATCATTACAGCTGGTCACTTGTTTTCTGTTCGTTAAAACCAGGCTTTGGCAGTATCATCAACACCATAATTTGAGAGCTTCTGAAGCAGTATTGGGTGATTGACAGTGTCAAACGCTTTGGCGAGGTCTAAGAATACAGCACCGGTCAGGCAACCATTGTCCATGGAGTGAAGGATCTGATCAGAAAGCTGAGAGGCGGCAGTAACAGTAAATGACTTTAATCTAAATCCAAACTGGTTGGGTGAAATTAAATTATTCTCAGTTAGATATGCATAAAACTGAATATGAACCACCTTCTCTAAGATCTTGCTTATAGTCGGCAGAATGGAAATTGGCCTGTAATTAGAAGCGTTCTGTTTATCACCCTTTTTAAACAAGGGTATAACCTTTGCTGTTTTCCATATAGAAGGAAAAGTTCTTGTTTGAAGGGATAAATTAAATAAGGCCCTTAAAGAAGGAGTAATAACGTCCACGGCATCTTTTAGAAGACGCGCGCTAATTTTGTCGAGACCAACGACCTTATTAGTTTTCAATAAACTGATGGATCTTGAAACAAAATCTTCACTAATCGGTTGTAACGTAAAGGTAGAATGGCAGACCATAGCTTTAGCTGTGTCAAGACGGCTCAGGAACAATCTTTTCCGCAAGAAATTTTCCCACGTTCACGAAGAATGTATTAAAAGCCGAAGCAATAGATTGAGCTGAGGTGAGAAGGTCGCCATCAGCTAACAGACTGGTATATCTGGAGGACGTTTTAGACGAGGGTAGAGTTTGTTTGAAAGCTCTCCAGAAGTCTTTAGCGCTTGATTTGCTACTGTCAATTATTAGGTTAGTGTAACAATCGGATTTGGCTTTCTTGATGCTATGGGTGACTTTGTTCCTCAGATCACGGTACAGAAGCCAATAAATACTGCATTTATTTCCCTTGGTTTTCTTCAGGTGGTAATCGCGCTTATTCATAAGATCTGTAACGTGAGAGTTCAACCAAGGAATAGAAAAGCCTCTGACCCGGCTTGTTCTTATTGGAGCATGGGATTCGACAACCTCTGAGAATAGTTTACTCCAGGTGTCAATGGGTCAGTCATCGATATCTTCATGGTTGTTTAAAGCCACATGCCAAGGTACTTGGCGGAGTTCAGATACAAAGGAATCCCTATTGTAGTTTTTATACGAACGAAATTGGATCGTTTTTGGTGGAGCTCGATAACGACCGCTCTTCATTACGCAGTAAACCAAAGAATGTTCGCTCAAACTAGGATCTGCTAACACAGACTGCATTTATTAATAATAGATACGCAACAACTGTACAATATTTGTTACCCACAGTTAGCATAGCTATTCGAGGTGGGTAACAATTAACGATAAATTTTGATTTTAACATTAATTTTTGATTTTGATAAAATTATCAAAATTAATTAATTGATTAATTAATTGAAATTATTGACAATATAATTGTAACAGTGAAACAACAATAAACAATACTTATAAACAAATAAGTAAGCTTAGATCAGTAAAGAAGAAAGACGAGAAGAAGTAATCGCCCTAACGTCAACATAGACCTCAATCTCTAAAACCTTTAAGAGTAATTTGCGCAATTTTTGCTTTAAAAGTGTTTCACTCAACTTAGGAGGAATTCTGTTCCAGATTCTTGTCCCAGTTCTTGAAAAGGATATTAACTGTTGATTAGTTCGAGATCCTTGGACATGAAAATTACCAACAGCTGAAAATCTGGTATAGTGAGAGTGTATAAAATCAGAACGAATGAAAAGATCAGTGATTTTGGAGGGAGCGCAATGGTTAGCAACGTCATGCATGAGGATAGCCATATACTTAAAGAAAAGTAAATTCAAAAGTAATATGCTGGAGCTTAGAAACAAAGGAACTGCATGCGCTTTGCAGTCAGAGAAGTATATTAAACGGGGAGCTCTTTTTTGCAGAATAAGTACTTTGTTCAGATAACAATTAGCAGCTTGGCCCCAGGCGGTAAGACCATAAGAAATATATGGCTCAATTAACGATCGATAAATCCTTATAAGATTATTTGAAGGTACAAAATGCCTGAACCTCGCAATAATACCAACACCTCTGCTTATTTTGGATGAAATGTGATTTATGTGATATCTCCACGAGAGGTTACTATCTATGAGAACACCTAAATATTTTACATAGTTTTTACGTTCGAGAGGTATAGATTTCTGTAAGCTGTTATCATAGATCTTTAAGTTCACGTCATAGTAAGCTTTATGTTGATAGGGATGGAAAATAACAAAGTTGTACTTGCCAGTGTTTAGCGATAATTTGTTTGCATTTAGCCACTCGCAAACTTGCATTAACTCATCATTAACGACTGCCTCAAGGGATTTCAAATTTTTGTCCGCGTAAAGGAGGTTGGTATCATCAGCGAATAAGTAAAAGCTGAGCTTATGGGAAGCGAGGCAGAAGTCATTAATATAGACCAAAAAGAGCAATGGACCCAAAATAGAGCCTTGAGGAACGCCATATAATATTTTTCTTTTGCTAGAGGTGCTGGATCCAATTTGACTAGTCTGGAGGCTATCAGATAGATATGAAGAAAACCAATCATTGATAATTCCGCGTACACCGTAGTGATGTAGTTTACACAATAATATGGAATGGTCATCGGTGTCGAAAGCTTTTTTTTTTTATCTATAACGTCGGACTCGGTAATTTTTTGTTGAGCATTGGTAAAGCACAAGTCGATAAGAGATTCAGAGTGTTCCGTGACGCGTGTTGGAGATTCAGTCACTTGCTTGAGATCGTGAAACTTAGTAATTTCCTGGAGCAATCGTTTCTGAGACGAATTTGCATTTCTCCTTCCGACCGAAAAACCAATTTTAAAGTCACCAAGCACGACCTTTTCAAAGTCAGAGTCAATTTTAGACAGTGACTGATTGAAGTTATCAATAACACTGTCTGTGGGTTGATCTGTTGGTCTGTAGATAGAACCACCAACAAGAGATTTACAGTTTTTTCGGTTCACTTGAATCCAAACAGCTTCATTTGCATTATTTAGGTCTTCGCGAACAGTAAAATTTATAGAATCGCGGCAATAAATTGCCACTTCTCCACCAGCCTTTCTCTGGCGATCCCGCCTCACGCAGCTGTAGCCAGGCATAAGAATCTCGTCATCAGTCACCATGTCATTAGCCAAGTCTCCGAGAATGATAATATATCAAACGACTTTGAACAGCCCATAACGAGGTTCACTTGATCCATCTTGTGTAGCAGACTACGGATATTAAGGTGAGCTAGAGCTAATCCTGTACTTTTAGGGCCAAACGATAATCCAGAATTGTTTAATTGAAATGTAGGACCAGGTTGAGGACAGATATCACCAGCTAATAGTATAAGACCAGCAGCGCACAGACTAAGCTGTGTAATGTTTCAGGATTCTGCAGGCCTTGAGCGAGGGAACAGTAGTATCCGAGACAACATAACGCGATCTTCTCAAACCATCTTACGGCCAGGGTAAAATTTGGCATCATAACCAGCGCTCACCATGTAGATTGAGCTTTTATGAAGAGTTATATCGTAGTTGAACTGACGAAATATCAAGAATAAATACAGCAGAAGGGAAAATTTGCTGAGCGCCTACTTCGCACGTGTGCCCGCCATCTCGATACACGAATTTCCCAGAATTCCTTTGGGTCACAAAAGCGAAAATTACAGATCAGTGAGAGCAACTGAAATGAAACGCGTTATCCACGTCGCGCTAAAGAAGTGAGCAGGAAATTGTGGAACAGATGGTAAGAAGTGGAGTCGAAGTTTGCGGGTAATGTAGACTTTTAGCTTTAGGAGGAATTTTTGCCTTAAAAACTTCAAGACAAAGTTGCGTAGTTTTCGGTGTTGTCCAGGGGCGTGTTTGGTTTTGCAATAGAATAAAAAGTCATATTCAATGAAAATTGGGAGTTTTGGCAAGTTTAGGAGCGATAAAGTCTACATAAATAAGCATTTAGCAATAAGAACAGTTCATTTCAACGACAGCACGGGGTTTGATATATTAGCCTCTCGTCAAAAATGAGTTAAGTGACGCCAACTACAATGTCGGTGCAAATAAATTGCACAATGACCCGTTCACGATATCAAGGTCCGTACCTTGGACTCTCTTGTCCCCGAAACACGCGTTGCCATTCCACGTGTCCTGGAAAGGAAGGAATCCAAATACCACGATAGTGTCTTGCAAAGCAAATTGTAGATTGGCCGAGACCAATCTTAACAATAAACACATGGACAAAACCATGCTGAAATAATACACAGCATATCGGATCTATAAAGACCTACGGTCCAAAAATACACGAGGGTGGCATTAGTATTCAGGTATTCTAATCAGTCCTTGAGGAAGAAATGGCTCAGATCTAAACGCTTCAAACGTGACTTTTCCTTGAATACAGCTGGAAACGAAGGGAAGAGCGGGTCAAAAACAAGAATTTGATTGGTTGAAACAGGTGCTCCTTATTTGAAAGTTGTTATTTGTTATTCTTAGAAAACTAATGAAAAAGGTTGTACTATTTTTGGGCGTTTTCAGGGAATCCCCGTTTGAATTCTTTGGGATACAAGCCATCTTGTTTTCAGTGTTTTGGGGGTTCTTGCTTGCACCGTTAATGACAGTAATCAGGCTGCAGAGGCTTTGGAAATTGCTGGTTTGCAAGTGACGTCACAGCAACCGTGTTGGGGGTCAATGGAACGCCGTAACTGTCTTATGATACTTTTTTTCTGTTATATTGGGTGGTTATGTCATTATATTCAGTACTTATGTTATTATATTGGGCGGTGATCTCATTATACTCGGTGCTGTTGTCTTTATATTCGGTGCTTATTCCATTATATTCGGTACTTTCTTCATTATATTCGGTTCAAACACCGTTATATTCGGTGCTTTCTCCGTTATATTCGGTGCTTTAATTTCTTCATTATATTTGGTTCTAACTTTGTTTGGTGCTTTCTTCATTATATCGGGTGCTTACGTTATGATATTCGGTCCTTACTTCGTTATATTCGGTAGTTTTTATATTCAGTGCTTTCTTGGTTATGATCGTCACCAGTCTTCCAAAGGCCCGGGTTAATCTTGTTTTATTTTATCCATTTAATTATTTTTTTTATTATTTATTATTTATTTATTTTTATTGTTATTTTTTTGCATCATCGTGTAAACGTCATTTCCGCCCCTCCTATGTATTGCGACATTCTCCAAAATATAATATTGTTATTTCATTTTTATAATTTAGTAACATCTAAACCTGAAGCAGGCTGGTTTGGCTAGCCGAAATATTGTTCTCAAATATATTACGTTGTATCAACCTTGCAGTAGTCTGTGGACTTCTAATCGTCTATTTTTCAAGTTTGGTTGATTAGATCTCCTTTGAGATCCAACGTAAAAGCAAGCAGGATCTTCGTTCACGGTCTTTGCAGTTTTTCAAGTTTTTTTAACAATAGTGGACGCATCTATTTAAGAACATTTTCATGCAGTCTTCACATGCAAGCTACGACAGCTGTACCCCACCTTTACTTTCAAGGCGCGAGAATGTTTTTTTTTCAAGATGGCTGAACCAAGAAGTCCTGATAAGAAGTGAATGTTATAGTTTGTTTCATTTTGCGGTAAAACGTCTTTGC
>JAEMWC010000089.1:1130000-1142500 GCA_016490735.1 Pachyseris speciosa | reverse complement strand
TCCCCACCCTTTCCTCCCCCATGAGTGAACTAAGTGCAATCTCAATGCAGTTAACCAACAACAGAAGTTCAATTTTAATACCTGTAGTTCACTACTGCAGGTAAAGGGTGATTGAGGGTATGCCTTGCCTTGGACAGCAATTCAATGCAGTTAACCAAGAACAGAAGTTCAATTTTAATGCCTGTAGTTCACTACTGCAGGTAAAGGGTGATTGAGGGTATGCCTTGCCTTAGACAGCAATTGGATACCAGTGCCCAGCACCAAGGGTGTCAGCTCACACAAGGTTTCACTATATTTAATCCTTTGTCAATTCATTGTAGGATCATCTGTGCTTAGAACTGTAGGTAAAGTAAGTCGGCAGGAGTTGACTGCATGGGAGCGTCTTGGAGAGGGAGGATTTTCAAGTGTATACAAGGCTAAGCTAAAAGGCAATGATGTTGCTGTGAAGGTGCTAAAGAATCTCATAGAAACTAAGCCACTTCTTACAGAGGGAAATCTTTTGAGGTAAGATTTATTAGCTTGTAGCTGTTTTGAAAGGTTTATTTGCTGGAAAACGATGTTGTACACTGTTACTGTTGTGGCGTAGTATTTTGTAAGGCAGTTCCATCATGGATATACATTAAGTGCAGAGGCCAGGTTATTGTGACCTAAGTTGTAACTCCTGATGATTGTGAAAAGGGGACTATGAATTTTTGAATTGAATCAAATGTGTGAACTGCTTATGAAACAAGTGAAGTTAAGATCATGCGATCCTTGCAGCAATTTAGATCACGTTATTCAGCCTATTCATTTCATATTTTTATAATCATCTCCTCTTTCAAGACTTTCAACCATTTGAGTAGAAATCATGGTAGCTCACAATGCACTCCTGTTGGCTTGATTAGCTCAATTGGATAGAGTGTGGCATCCTGAGACACCACAAAGGTGGTTGAGTCCCAGCCACCTTATGTTTTAACTTTCTTTTCCAACCTCATAAATTAATCAAATAAAAACTAAGGTGCTTCAAAATTAATACAACAATTAGGATGAATTGAAAGAAGAATAAGTGAAAGAGTTCCACATGAACAGATGAAATTTAATAGGAATGCTGACATATAGTGTAAAATGTCTATCAACTAAGAAAATGATGACTCAAAAACCATTTAAAGTGCATATGACACAAAATTTTTCATTGGCTTGTTCAAAAGAGCTTTCAAAATGACAAAGAACAGCATTTATTTTATTGTGATAGTACTCTTGGTTGCCGAGTTATTCAAGATTTTGATTTATCCAAATTAGAGGATTGTGATGTCACAAGGTGGACACAAAATGAAGTAAAATCACAAAATATGGAATATCTGTGCAAATACTAAGTCTACGTTGAAATTTTGCAGGATTGATGTGCTGCCAGAACTACACATTATGATAATGGTTATGATGTCACCATAGCAATATACTCGTTACCAGACCTCTACCTTCCCAAAGGATAAAATCAGAGTTTCCCTCCCCAAGAAGGGCTATTTGCTCTTAATGTTCATTCAGTGGGTGTCAGTGAATATGGACATTACACAACACAAGTATTAGGAAGTCTGTTAGACTCTGGAGCAACATATAAGGCATTTTACATTTGGGAAGGTAGAGATCTGGTAACGAGTATGTTGCTATGGTGACATCATAGCCACTATTTTATTTTATTTTATTATCTCACCACATAGAAAAATTACAAATAGAATAGAAAAGATAATAAATAGCTAATTAATATTAAATTTAAAGTGTACATACAACTTTGAAGGAGGGACTGTGGCGGGGAAATCTCCGAGAAGCAAAGCTTATGAGGAATAGAGATTGCCCCCCCCCCCCCCCCCACGGGCATTAAATGTTACTAGGCGGCATTTAAAAATAAAGAAAAGACATGTATTTTAAGTATATGAGTGTAATTGGACAAGAAGATAGATATAAAGTGTTCTGACTGGTAATTAGTTTGTGTCTTGTCTGGCCCTTAAAAATGGTTTGATCACACGCTTGAATATATTAAAAGTCGGGGCGTTTTTGATGTTGCTCTCGTAATGAATTCCATATCCTAGGACCTTGGAACAGGATCGAAAATTTTTTGATATTTGTTCTACAGGTATGAGATTGGTAATGGTCAGAGTATCTCGTTGAATTTTGATGAATCTGATTTCCAGTTTGAAAGATTTGATTAAAAGCAGTAGGTAAAGCGTCATGATGATATAAGTACATAAAAGAACTTACTTGGAGCGAGTAGATACTAAAGACATCAAGAATTTTTAAATTTACAAAAAGAGGTTTACTTGAAGCCTTATAGTCAGCCTTGGAGATCGCCCGGACTGCTCTTTTCTGTAGTAGGTAAATTCGTTGCAGGTTGGTAACATAGGTAGAGGCCCAAATTAAATTGCAGTAAGTAAGATAAGGATAAACAAGGGCATAGTATAGTGTAAGAAGAGATTTTGAGGGCAAATAGTATTTAGCTTTATAAAGTAACCCGATAGATTTAGAAATCTTAGCTGTAATAAAATTTACATGAGTTTTCCACGTAAGGTGCTGATCAATATAAACTCCAAGAAACTTAGTATTGTAGACCTACTTGTTCAAGTACATTATTTTCTATGACAATCTGCCTACTGATAGGTAACGTTTTTTGCCTTGGTCTGAAGATCATTAGTTTTGTTTTCTTGATGTTTCTTGATAACTTATTGGCTTTTAGCCAAGTTGAAACATTGTGGAGCTGGTCGTTAAGATGGGAGGTAAGTACATCCAGGTCACTATGTTCAAAAAATATACTGGTGTCATCAGCAAATAATATAAATTCGAGTTCATTAGAACTAGAGCAGGCTGGGAGATCATTTATATAAATAATAAAAAAGAGGGGGCCTAGTATAGAGCCTTGTGGTACGCCACAAATTTGTCTTAAAGCATCGGATTTAAAATCATCAATTTGGACATATTGTATTCTATTACAAAAATAGTCAGTTATCCATTGATGGGCTGTCCCAGTGATGCCACATGCTTCCAATTTAGATAATAGTATTGCATGATCTAGGGTATCAAAGGCTTTTGATAAGTCAAGAAATATTCCAGCTAAGTATTTTTGACAGTCAACGGCATTGGTGACTTTGTTCATAAAATTAATCAAAGCGTGGGAAGTAGAGTGGCCAGGATGGAAACCGAATTGATGTTCAAATAATATGTCATTATCGACTAAGAATTGAAATATACGATTATAAACAGCTCTTTCGAAAATTTTAGAAAAGGCAGGAAGTATAGAAATTGGTCGGTAGTTTTGTGCTAAGCTAGCGTTATCAGATTTAAAGATAGGAATAATTTTAGATATTTTCAGTCTATCTGGAAAAACTCCTGATGACAAAGATAGGTTAATAATTGATAACAGCGGATCTGAGATAAGGTCGAGTGTTTTTTGGATAATAGAAATTGGAACATTATCAGGTCCGGGGGCCTTACTGTCTTTAAAACCTTTTGTTATTGTTTTGAGTTCCTCAGCGGTTACATGAGTGAAGGTTGACAGAGAGTCTGAGGGCACACTGCTTATAAAATCCTGGAACGACTTGGAGGCAGGGGCTATTTTCTCAGCCAAATTTGGTCCGATGTTTGTGAAATATTTACAAAATTTGTTGGCAATTATTTCTTTACTGTTAATGCTTTCACCATTTTCAGCTACTAACGGGTTAGTCAACTTCTTCTTTATGTTATGGCCTATTGCATTATTCAAAATCCTCCACGTCTGCTTGATGTTAGTCTTATTTATTTCAATTTGATTTTCAAAATAGAGCCTCTTGGCATTTCTAAGAAGATTAGTTAGTTTGTTTTTATACGTTTTGTATTTGAGAAGTTTTTCATTTGATCGATGATGAAGGTATTGCTTGTATAGCTTATTTTTCTTATTAATTGACCTAAGTAAGCTCTTTGTAAGCCAAGGTTTCCTAAAGGAATTCAGAGCTTTACCTTTGATAGTTTTAAAGGGGAAACACGTATCAAATAAGCCAGTGTACTTATCAATGAAAATATTGTAAGCGGTATTAGGATCATTGGCATTGTTGGCCTGATCAGAGAAATCCCAGTTAATATTTTCTAGTTTGTGTCTCAATTCATTGACTCTTATCTCACTGGTATCTCGAATAGTAAAGCTGTTCCTGTCTTTACGCAAGGAATCACCAAAAACAATTGAAGAGATTGGTAGGTGATCTGAGATAAGTCCTCTAATTTGCATAAATAAAAATCTTCTGTTCAATAACTCAGCAACCAAGAGTGCTATCACAATAAAATAAATGCCATTCTTCATCATTTTGAAAGCTCTTTCGCACTAGCTAATAAAAAAATATTGTGTCATACACACTTTTAAATGTGAAAATCGAAAAAGAATACTGAGAAAGGTAAATCTGTAGCAAGCGTTAATCCATTAGGGGTATAGAATGGTAAAATCCGAGACTTGCCGAGACGCCGAGACCCTCATTTAAAAACCGAGACCGAGACTTAACTATTTTTTCAAATCTGAGCCCGAGACGTTGCAATTCCAAAATTTCGAGCGCGAGACGCCGTGATCTAGAAATCCGAACGTGACGCTTTCACAGCACATACTAGAAATCAGTTCTTGATAAATCGGAACCGGTTGGTTTCGTATATAAGTTATTAACTTAATTAAAAACAGTCACAGGTAACGCAGGATTTGTTTTTGAGGTATCCCTTAGCCTTTTCTCCGATATCCCTTCTTAGGCACGTCCCCTCCCCCCAGTCCCTCCTCATCTTTGCTCACTTAAAGCGGCTCAAGAAATGTAAAGAATCGAAGGCTTGAATACGCAGCAATACTTTTAACAAATGACGGCTAAACCAAGGAGGGTAATTCGCCGAGGTAGACATTCGATTCCGGATTGAATAACACACAATCTTCTTTTTTCAGTGTTAATTTTACATCAACAGGGCTTTTTCAGTCCACAAGTAAAATAAAATCATCAATCATTCAATAGACAGAGTCAAGAAATTGTGATATGATAGGAAAGTAGTAAATAAACAACGTACCAAAGTCCCTGGGCTGTGCGGCATCCCGTACTCGAGTTATTCGACAAAATGTACCACTCTAAATTATAGTGATTTGTATGAAAACGCCATCTTGGCGTCCCTCAACAAGGGACGCCAAGATGGCGGCCGGAAACGAGTTAAAACATATGTTTCTTACTTTAGCTATCTCAAAGGCTTTGTTCTCTCTGTTGAGCTTTCAGACATTCACATAGACGTTTCTCTTACCATATTGGATTTTCAAACCTCAAAAACACACAGTGAATCGATGTTTTCCCATAAGTGACAATTGCTTGTGCAATTGTGCATGCACTGTGAAAAAACTCTAAAATTCAAACTGCTCTATTTTCAAACCAAAGCAGGAAGATAAAAATGCAAAAGTCTGTTTACTTTTGAATTTTAGTTTTTTATGACATCACGTGAAAACCCTCTATACATTTTTTGGCACTTGATCCAAAAATTGTCATTGTCTCATATCAAATCGATAATCATTCCTAAAAGTTTGTGACTATTGACTTTTATCGATAAATTATCAGCAAATATCGCCCTATCGACTAGCTTTCTGACCATCGATTTTGATCGATTTGTAACATTCTGTGTCATTGCCCTAAAAGAATCAGTTTTGAGCATAACACGTGATTTTTACTGCCAGAAAGCACAATACGTCAAGCAGAATTTTAAGCCTGCATGTTTCACGGTAGTGATTGCAATGTTTAGAAAGCCGTTCATCACAATTATTCTTTGTTTTATTGTTAATTGTTTTAGGGCGGTTCATTCAAACTAAACTTTCGCTTGGATTGATTCAATTTCAAAATACGAGATTCCGAGACCCTCTTTATTTTTTACGAGCCCTAGATTCCGAGACTCTAGTTTCAGATGCGGAGATTCCGAGACTCGCCGAAAATTTGCCGAGACCCATCATTTTTCAAGGACCATTCTATACCCCTTCCATTCGCAAAATTGTTTATTCCTTAAAGCTTTAATTTGTTATTTACTTTTTTTGGATCATACAGAGATCTTCGACATGATAACATTGTTGCATTCAGAGGAATGAACATTTTGGAATGTGACATACTGCATGAGAAATTTACTCTGAAAGCTGGTAGTCCTTTCCTGGTTATGGAATACATCCCAAAAAATCTATACAGATTTGTGGAAGATCACAAGACGCCCGAGTCTCAGGGACTTCCTAAGAGCCAGGTGTGGACAGTTGCCAAGGGAATGGCAAATGGATTGATGTACCTACACACTTTAGACCCACCCATCAGCCACAGGGACTTCAAACCTGATAATATTCTGGTGAGGTTTTGTTTGTGTATCTCTGATAGGTGCATTGAAAGATTACTCAGGATTATTTATTTTTCATCATCATCATCATCACCATCACCATCACCATCACCAATAATCTGAAGATGGAGTAAGCATATGTGAATTCAAAAAGAGATCTCATCAGGTCTGATCTTACATAAATGCTATAATCTTCACACTGTCATGTAAATTTCCATTTTTTTAATACATGACTAGTTATCTGCCTCATAAATGCCTACTGAAATCATTTGAGGGCATGAAAAAAAAAAAAAAAAAAAAAAACAGGTCATGGAAGATGAAAATTGCAGTTCTTGTTCTAGTCTGTTGAGTCTGGAAAACAGGAACAAAAGCAATTATTGAAACCTCCCCACCCCCCCGCCCCCCCTCCACCACCAAACTCCCCTTTGATTTTGCATGAAATATGTATGTGGACTGTTTTTTGTCCTTAATCATTTATGATTGTCTGTAACACTATTTTGTCTCTGTGGTTTGTCTTAAATAGCTGGATGTCAGAACTCTGAGGGTTAAATTAGCTGACTTTGGTTTGTCACGAACAGTTGACAGAATTGGAAATGATATTTCTTTGTTTCATGCCCGCTGGACGGCTCCTGAAGTTTGGGATGATTTCATCGGTGAAGAGCATATCGAAGGTAAAAGTTCTGAGAGAAATTTCTACAGGTTATAAAAAAGTTAAGCATGTTACTTAATATATTATTATATAATTATATATATATATATATATATATATATATATATAGACGGTTGAAGGCGCTTCCTGGGCCAACGAAAGATGCAGAACCAAAAGGATCACTGATGATTCACAGTCCTTATTCGGCGAAAGATAAAAAACAGTTAAAAAGACCGAAAATGGACAACTTTTGGTTCAAAAAAGATAAAAATTTAAAAATTTATGATTAAAAAAACGTTTCGGTCTCTCGACCTTCGTCAGTTACAAACAGAATGTTAAAAACCTACGACTTAAATACACTTTTACAACAATGGTTACAAATTACATACAAGTTATGTAACTCAGACAATGATAGTGGTAACAAAAATAAAAATTGTTTTTCGTTTTATTTTTGTTACCACTATCATTGTCTGAGTTACGTAACTTGTATGTAATTTGTAACCATTGTTGTAAAAGTGTATTTAAGTCGTAGGTTTTTAACATTCTGTTTGTAACTGACGAAGGTCGAGAGACCGAAACGTTTTTTAATCATAAATTTTTAAATTTTTATCTTTTTTGAACCAAAAGTTGTCCATTTTCGGTCTTTTTAACTGTTTTATATATATATATATATATATATATATATATATATATATATATATATATATATATACAATTGCTTACAACTGTTTTTTACAATTGCTTACAACTGTTTTCGTTTTGAAAACAGTTATAGCTGTCAACTCTCTATTTATGGTACTGAACGACAGACACTTGCGTGAAGCTAGGCTATGTGCAATCTCTCCTATTAGCATCTTATTATGGAGAATTTGTGAAGAAGTGTCAATTGCACCTGTCCCAAACCCTTGTGTATTGCTTTGCTTGCTACTTGGCCATAAATAAATTCTATGAATAATTTGCACTCAAGTTTACAGGGAGAACTTGCTTGAAGGCTAGTTGAACATTAACAGCTGTTGCTGATCCAGACAGTGTTAGACTGTGAGCAGTTATACTTTTTTCCTCAGATCACTTAGATGAACAGACTGTAAAACTATGCAAATTTATGAAGAGAATGAGGAGGGATTGCATGAATAGATTTTCACCTCATTTATCATGGCTCTTCATGGATTCACCACTCCTCTCATGCTAGATCCAATGTGCCCTACAGAACTAGCAGAAGAAAGAGACTGCTCACAGTCTAAGATAGTGTCCATCTCAAAGTGAGTTAACTGAATGCAATATAATTTCCTCTACTAGAAACAGAAGCTACTGAAGGAGAGCTTACAGAGGAAGATAATCCAGGGGATCTTGATAATGAAAGGTTTTACTTGCGTGCTGATATCTACTCCTTCAGCCAGGTAGTAGCATATGCTCTCACTGGGAAAATGCCTTGGCATGGACGGAACTCTGTGAGTGTAGCAGCTATTCAGAATTACTGGATTCAGCGTAGTGATCAAGTGGAGATCCCTGAGCAACTGAGTGGTACACTGAGAGATGTTATTAATGACTGTCGCTTGGAGGATCTGGAAAGTCGTCCTACAGCTGAGAGATTAGTGCAGGACTACTTTTGTGGTAGGCAGAGTTCATCAAAGAAGCCTCATTAACATTATTAATACTTAATAAACTTGGGTCATGAATAAATTTGTGATATCACCCCTGGGTAATTTTTTATTTTCCCCAATCAGGTCTTGTTTATTGTTCAAAATATACTGCTTTGGCCAAAGGTTAGCTTCTAAAGAAACTATGGTGCTGTGTCATTGAGGGAACAGAAACATTTTAAGCATGAAATTTCACCGAGTTGATAAGACCACAGAGGTAAATTGCCCAATGTAAACAATTAACTAATTGCCCAACATAAAGAGAATCAAAAGCTGAAGTTTCTATCAGTGGCCTTCAAAGCAAATTAACAAAGGCAACAAAGGTGCCAAACATCAGCTTTGGAAACTCTTTGCAGTGGCCAATTACCCAATTACCCTGATAATACTTAACCCTTTGTTTCCAGTTAAGAGCTTAACTTTTGTTTGAAAAACCCCCTTTGCTTAAGAACCTAGAAAAAAGGGGCGACCCTAAAAGCCAGAATGGTGGAACACCGGAATGGTGGAAAATCACCCCAAATCCTAAAACCCGGAGTGATGGAAAATACCCCCAAATCCTAAAACCCAGAATGACGGAAAATCATCTGAAATCCTAAAACCCGGAATGACGGAAAATGCTCCCCAAATCCTAAAACCCGGAATGAAGGAAAATACCCCCAAATCCTAAGACAGAACTACAGAAATACAACTAAAAATTGAAATATAAATACAAGGTTTGGGAAAACTGGTAATGTGTAATATTTGTGAGGTTGTGTCACCGAAGCTCCTTCCCATTGGTGTTCTTGTCACAGAATTATCCCAACAAAGGATAAAAACAGCCAAATATATAAAGTCCAAAGTGTGTATTCTACAAAATATATATGCCTTTCCTTGTGTTACATATTCCACAAAGATAAAAAATGATATGGCACACAAAAACATGTTATGGAACGTGTCAACCATGCAACAGAATTGACAGCTTTTGAACAAATGCCGCACCGCCACATGCAGATGAAGTTTCAGTGTGGCAAAGTTTGTTTTGTACCCTTGGGCAAGACTGATTTCTCTTGTTGGGAAATAATTTTTGTGCTTTCAGGAAACCCTGTCCATGCAAATGTAAAGCGGTAAGTGTCCACCAATTTCTCTAGTGTGGACTTGATTGCCCTGGTAGTGGATGAAAAAACAACCGTGGTTGGCTTGATGCATAATGTCTTCTGAGTTACCTTTAACAAACTGAAAGATCTGGGTTTTTTTTAGTACTTGTTTGATTTCCTTTGAAGTTATATTTTTGGGAAACCCTTATAGGTGAATACAAAAAAGGGGTGGGACTAAAGGTCCAAATCTCATTTTCGGTCACTTTTTGTCTCATTTGTTACTGGAGGTTACACTTTATTATGCAGTGGATTCTAAACGAGTCAGTGTTCATCGGCTGGATATCTATGCAACAACTACAACAACAAACACGTCGCTTTTTTTCGCTTCCTAGTTTTATGCATTCCGGCTTTTAGGATTCAGGGCGATTTTTCCGCCATTCCTGTTTTTAGGATTTGGGGCAATTTTCCACTGCACTGAAATTTCATGTGCATGTGTCGGCACGGCGTGTGTTCGCAAGCTGTCAATTCTGTTCCATGGTTGACATGTTCCATAATGTGTTTTTGTGTACTATATCATTTTTAAAATCTCCATGGAAATGTAACACAAGGAAATGTATATTTTATAGAACACACACTTCAGACTTAATATTTGGCTGGTTTTATCCTTTGTCGAGATAATTCTGTGACACGAACACTGATGGGAAGTCACCTATCTCAGTGACACAACCTCACAAATATTACACATTTCCAGTTTTCTCAAACCTTGTATTTACATTTTATTTTTTAAGTTATATTTCTGTAGTTCTGTCTTTAAGGATTTGGGGGTATTTTCCATCATTCCGGGTTTTAGGATTTGGGCTGATTTGCCATCATTCCGGGTTTTAGGATTTGGGGGTATTTTCCATCATTCTGGCTTTTAGGATTTGGGGTGATTTTCCGCCATTCCTGGTTTTAGGATTTTGGTATCTGTCAAATGTTGTTGTTGTTGCAAATAAACTGCTTGCTTCCTTGCCTTCTTTTGCACCAGGATGCACTTAATTCCTGTAGTCACATTTAGTCAAGCATACCTTTGCTATTTATCACAGATGATGTGAATCCTTACCAAGCTGAGGCTCAAAGTGCTGAATTCTTTTCATGTGGGTTCCTCCAACACACTGCTGTCTTTGTTGCAGAGAGTCTGGTTGATGAGGTAATGTCATCACTTTTCTATCTAACATTTCAATCTGATTTGGTTGATATATGAAAATTGAGAAAGCTGCAGAACTTAAGTATATTGTCCATTTCACTGATGGAGGGTTACTGAATGCAATATTCTATGAGACGTGATGTCTCAAACAATACTATCAGCATTGCCACTGGTATTGCATGGTATTATTGCAAGTTGCATTGCTTCTAGCAGCAACTGGATAACAAAACTAAACAGTACATCAAAAATGCAATTAGCATAGTTTTCCTCCCAGCCTTTCAATTATTGAAGGGCTGGGTGGAAAACTATGCCAAGTGGATTTTTGGATCAACATGTGTTTTGGCCTGTGTTTTCTCGAAGAGTAAGCACAAAACATCAACAAAAAATATAGGGCAATGTTTACCAAATAGAAACAAGCCTTTGTTCGCAAAATCAGCAATTTTTAAGCAAAATAAAAAAAAACACACACCCAAAAATCCACTTAACATAGTTTTCCACCAAGCCCTTCAATTGTAATGTTGTTAATATTGGTTACATAACTGCATAATTGAGCCCTATCGATGCGACAAAATATCAGTACTGAATTGCTTCTTATAATGTTCACTGAGCATTGTATTCCATAATTCCACCACTGCATACCAACATTGCCTGAAACATTGCATGCAAACATCACTTGTACTATCAGGGCTCTTGCTAATTTTTGAAATTGGCAGGGATGTGAAAAAAGCAGCCAGTCATCCCAGTTGTTGTGGTATCAGGGGCACCCTACGAGCCAAATCAACCAAAAGCTGTAGAAAGACATTTTAAAGTACCTTACAGTGTTTGATATCTGTTTAAAGTGATGTTTTCTTTAGCTAGAAGAATTTGATCTGTTCGAATTCCCTAGCTGAAATTTTAGTTGCCTGAAAATGTTAGGGAACGAAAATTTTCTTTGAGAACATTCTGGCTGAAATGAACTTTCCATGAACTTTTTAGGGAACTATTTTCTTTGCGAAAATGCTAGGTGAGGTTTTTGACTGACTAAAACAGCAAATACCGGTATGACCCTTCCGAAACACGTCAGGGGCTATTATTTCCACATTGTGAATCTTTTAGGTCATGTTTCAGTTACGAAAAACCTAGTGCACTCTTAAATGAACTTGAAAAGGCAAAGGCAAACTACCCTCCGCCGAACAGATATGTACCGAAATGTCTCGCTGGGTGGCCCTGTGGTATAGTCACTACCAGTAATCAGTTTTTCTGTCAAATAATGGAGCCGGGACCCAAACCCAAAGTATCTGGGCAAGATCCCCTGTTCCATGTTGTCTATGATAGCCCTGACTATACAGTTATACAGACATCACCCACAATTAATGTGCAATTTTGTCAACAGTCCAGTGAAGGGTTTTTCAAGACAGGAGTTCGTCCCCAAGGATTCCCCAAAGAGTGTCTCTTGTGCAAAGTGGAGGTTGGAAATGACGAATACAATGATGTTCCAAAAGAATGGGCTTATGAACTGAAGTACCGTGAGCATTATGCACGCTTCAAACAGGTAAATTTGATCAGTGTCTAATTTTACAGTACTTCACATATATCTGAAGGGCTTGGTGCAAAGACGGCGTTTTGGCTGCATCAAAATGTGTGAAAAGTGCATACCATTTTCA